>VDFB02337181.1:0-208771 GCA_007258455.2 Sequoia sempervirens
TGCATGTTTATGGATTTCCATCTTGTATTTGAGCCAAATCCTATGCATCCTATGGTTCCTTCTCCTCCTCTTGTGATTCCTGTTAATGACAATATGCTCGAGGACTCTCTTGGATCAGATGAGGATGGCTTTGATTATGATGGAACCTTTCCTTTCATGGATGATTTTGATAATCTAAAGCATGATTGTTTTAACCATGACCTGATTTTGGATCCACCTCAGAAACTTTAGATTTCTCAAACTATGAACAACAAACTGAAACCAATTGTGGTGGATCAAAGAGAAAGGTGGGAAGAAAATTTAAGGCCAAGAACCTTTGTATTGAAGGAATTGAAGCTATTGAGGAGGGTTCCCAATGGACCATGGATTCTCTCCTCTCTGAGAACAATAGAAGAGCTTATTTTTTATCTTGTGTAGTTGTGAACCTTCTTCTTGTATGCTCCTTGTAGTGGCATGGGTTTGTTTTTTTCTCCTTTCTCCTTTTGCAATTCTCCTTAGGATCCTTCATTATTCTTTAGGTTCTTTATTCTCTTTTGCTCCTTCCCTTTTCTACATAGTAGGATCGATGTAAGTCATTATTTTTTATGTTTTAGTAAAGGGAGTGGGCCCTCTTCCCATAGCTTAGAGATAAAAAAAAAAGGTTTTTTTAAAATCTCATGTATGACCAACATAATTTGACATAAAGTAATTGTGACATGAATTTACCATCAATAGATATTGATGTCTAGATTGATCATACATATTTAGTTTCTAAAAAATATCAAAATGAAAAGTTAATAAAAAATAGTAGCATATGATATTTCAAGTTTATGAAGCTTTTTGTTTAAAAATTAATTAATAAATAGAAAAATATGTTCAACAATAAAGAAAAATAGATATTTGAAAGCTAGACATTGTCATCTATAATTTGTTTCAATTTCATCTAAAGAATCTATAAAAATAATTTTTAACGATATTGCCAAAGTCAATTTTTACTCTTGCTAGTTTTGTAGCATTGTACTTGTAGCTCCAATGTTCAAGGGTGGTTTCCAAGTATATTATGATCCTAAAACCAAAACAAAAGTGTGGATGTAAAATTTTAATTTTCATATAACATGTGCCCACTATAAAAAACATACACATTTTAAAAGAACATGCATATGCATTCTAAAAACAAAATTGATATGCATTTCTAAATGGGTGTTCTAAATAAAGAAGTGAAGAAACTCAGTTATGTTTCCCATAATTATATCTAAACAATAAATAAATATGGGAAAATGGGAGAATACCCACCTCCTATATTTACCTTGGCCACTCAATAATGTCCTAGGAGTCCTAATTGGATTGACTATCAACCTCACAAAGTGAGCCAGTGTGAAGCCACAATAGTGTTTTACAATTCACGTGAGGAAGGAAAACTAACAAAAAATGACCCCAAGGCACAAAAAATGTGATTTTGGTGGTTCGTACAAACCTACTAGTTCGAACGAACCCCTTTAAATCTTGATCGGCAAGAAAACAAAAAAATGCATTGGGAAAGGGTTCGTACAAACCCCCCTTATCCCTCATCCCCCTGTGAGACACAAAAAAACCTAAATTTTGGCACTTCGGAGCTCGGGTTGAGGATGAAAATGGAGGAATCTTCACAAACCCAACTAGAATTGGGTAGTCCTTGGAACGAGCTATCCAACAAATATAATTTTAATATTTTTTGGTTTTATTATGTATTTCTTTTTTTAGTTTTATTAAACATAGGTTTTTCATCAAAAATGAGGGTCTATATTCTACACATGTGGAAAAATAGTAGGTTATCAAAAAAAAATTTGAAAAATATGATTGCACTAGATATTGAAGTCCTCGATCCAAAAAAAATAATAATTTTGATATATACAAAAAAAGCTACGCATTATATGGTCATGTTATGTCTGAATTGTAATTGGTTTGACTTCAAAACTTGATTAAAGAAAAAATATTCAATAAAAAACTATCTAACCAAGTGGAAGCACTAGATATCAAAGTTACAAATCTAAATTCGAAACAATTAGAATTTTATCCTTCATGCAAAAAAATTTATATGTTATACAGTGTGTGTCACTTTTTAAAACTGTTGTTTTTTGAAAAAAAACATTTTTTTGGGAGATGGAAAAAGAAGTGCAATCTAATTCCAAAAATTTTGAAAAAAATATTTTAAAAATCTACAAAAAAATGTGACAAGACTCTAGTTTGCATCATCTTCAAATTCCTCACGGTTTAGCCACTATAGGTCCCCCGAATGTGAAGATTTAATTAAAACTAATAATTTTAGTGTCTAGTTTGGCCAAAAATTGTAAACCACTATTGTGGGATCACCCACCAATTTTCAACAAGGAAGACCTAAGAAGGGCTTCTTTAAGCTGTTAAGGATTCACCACCAAGCAAATGCTTGGAAAAGACAAATAAGTATTCAACCTACAAAACCTAGTAATGCAAGCTAAATGATGACTGCAAATGATGAAATAATGAAACAAGAAGTTAGGATATGTGTACTTGGGAAGTCTAGAGATGTGACAAGGATTCTAGAAATGCAAAGAAGTTATCAAAATGTGTTATGGAGTATAAAGACACCCTTACTATTGTCTTAGTGCCGCTGCTATTTTTTGGGGCAGATATAGAATCTTCAAATGTTGAAACCGGATTTGGAAGAATCTCTGGAAAAAAACCCTCAGAAGGACTAAGACGCCCTAGGTGGCAACTTAGTCCCATATAGAATTTTTGGAATCTCTAAAGGTGGTCCTGAGGCTTGATGTATACACTTTGTTCTTCTTTGATCTCAGGTTTTGAAACTTCTGAATTTGGCTTATATGTGAGTTTTTCGTGAAGATGACAACTTTGCACTTCAAATGATTTTCAAGTCTGCAACCTAAATCTTCAATCACAAACACACAAGAGGAGAAAAACTTATTGATTTTTAGTGAATGGGGGTTTTCCTTGGTCAAACCCCTTGTTGGTAATTAAACCTTGAAATGAAATGAAATAATGAAAGGAAATTATGAATGAACAACATGCAATGTTACAACTCACCAAACCCTTGCTATCAAATCTGCAAACTTGTGTGAAGTGGCTAGCTTGGATATAGATAGAGTACTTGATAGATATGGACTTCGATTGCTTGCTTGAATCAAAACCCTACATCATAAATGTTAGCACAAAAACACACATGATGCAAGAATATCCTTGATATGATGTTTTAATCTTGATGATGGCTCCAAATGCTTGATGAATTGCTCTTGAATACTGGAATACTTTAATGCTTAGATGCTTTAGATTTCTTAGAGTGCTTGGTAGATTGCTTGTTAGATTGCTAGGTGAAAATATGAGTGAAAGAACCTTGTATTTGTACTTATCTATGCTTAATATCCCAAAATTACACCACACCAAGCTGACATATGAATTCATTAATTCAAGGAGGCTAAATCTCACCAAAATTTGAAATTAAATCATGAAAATACCTCAAGGGGGACTAAGATACCATAGGTGGGATCTTAGTCCCGAGGCATGAATCTCAGAGCATAGACTCTAAAATGGACCCTTTTAAGGTACATTCAAAATCAGGATCCCAAGACCTTTTGGGGACAAAGACACCCTAGGCGGCATCTTAGTCTTGACCCAAAAAATCAGGGACACAACCAAAATCATTAAAGTATCATTTATCCATTGATGATTGTCGGAATTAGCCAGAAAAAAGAAATAATTCACTGAGCTTGTGGATGCAAAATAGGACCAATTAAGAAATAAATAGGGATAAATAAAACAAGGCAGGCCAAAACAAGTGTGAAAATGCAAAGGTGTGCATTTTTCTCTACTAAAGTATCCTTCAAAGCATCTCACAGAGCCTATTAGATAGTCATGATCCTTGAAGAAGACATGCCCCATATTAACCAAACTACTAAACCAAAGATATTGAGTTTTTCAAAGAAGTTAGAAAAGTCTAAAAGACCAAAATTAGTACTTTGTAAAAGAATTCCAAGTATTTTGGAAATCCACAAGCTTGAGTTATAGTAAAGTAAAGAGGGGAGGATCAAGATAGAGTATTATACACAAGTTGTAGAAATTGAAGGAAAGATTTTTTCAAATATGGTTTTTCTAGTTTTATATACTACCATGTGATTATACGTGTACCATTACATATGTTAGTCTTGATAAACACCAATTTTCATGGTGATATGAATGGTTGTTGCAAGCATCTATTTGACATGCATATGATTAAAAATGATAGAAGAATCAATTAAGGTGTTGATTGTACCTATTTTGATTCATAAATTTAAAGGATTATTTATGAGTGCATTATGTTTCAATTAGATACTTATAGAGTGATCTTAAATTAAGTATTATACCAATGCAACTAACTTAAACATAGTTGATACACATATCCTAGGTGATAACGTGGCATACTTATCACATGTAAATTGTTAGTAACCAACATAACAACCTATTTAGACAACAATAAGCCTAGGGTTAATACAAATATAATGCTAGGGAAAAAATAATAATGTATTTTTTATCATAATCCTAAATGAAAATGTGACAAAATTATAAGGTTTAGGGTGATAAATTCTAAAAATGTGGAAAGTAGTATCACTTCAACCAAGTAGAAAAGGGATATGACCCAAGAAATAATGCGATGACTCTAACCAAGTTGATAGGGTGCTAATGGACTTTGACTATGTTGAATATGATTTACATTTACAAATAGCAAAATATGAGTTTTGACTAAACCGAAGAGTAATCTAACATGATATGGTATTGAAGATCTATCTAGTACCAAAAATATCATAACTATCATAAATGTATCATTGTAATTGTAATTATGAAAATAATTAATTACAATATACCCTCTAATTTGTTGCATAGAAATGATGCAATAAATTAATTATAATATACCTTCTAATAATTACCAATGGATAACATGTATGCATCAACGACGCCACCAAAGCACTCACAATGACGACATCAAAGCACTGACAACAATGATATCATCATGCCTAGAATTTGATGGTCTATCTAACTATTTTTTGCAGTTTGGACCGTATATTACAACCTAAAATTTATAAGATCGTATTATTTGACTTGCTATATTTTTATATAAACGTAAATATAACACTTAAAATTATTATTAAAATGTAAAAATTTATTGTAGCATATATATATTGTTTATAATAAAAATATAAATTAGTTTAGAATTGGAATAATTCTTTCTAATTTCACTTTATATTAATATATATGATTTATAATTATTTATTATAAATATATTTGTTAATTCAAAATTTGTTCAAAATAGAATCTTTTCAAGATTAAATATAGTTCTTTCTAAAGTTTTAAATATTTTAAACAATAAATTTAAGATTTTAACATTTTTACTTATAGTTATGCTTTATATTAATATATATGATTTATAATATTTATTAAAAAAATATATATTAATACAAAGTCTTTTCAAAATAGAATATAATTGTTTTTTAACTTTTTGAATATTTTAACAAGATTTATTTTCTATATGAATTTAGAAATTTCTTGTTAATTGTAAGAATAAATTTAAGATTTTTACATTTATTTCTAATTATTAATATTTTCTAATTTTACATTTTTTAATATATATAGGATATCCATATGAATAACATAACACAAATTTTGATTTTTTCAATAGTGATTAATGATTTGAGCTTTGATTTTTTTAATACAATATTTGTGAAAATTTCAATACCATTTTTAATTTATTTTATATAGTTATTTCTGAATAGGTTTGAAATTCATATTTAAATTTATTTGACAGTTAAATTTTTTCATAAAATGTAAAGTGACAGACATTTAAATAAACAAACCGTCAAAAAAAATTCATATGACAGATAAGGGTGGCCATCAAATTGCAGGCCTGAATATCATACAATAATCTGGTCTCTATTATGCCTTGAGGATAAGTTGCCAAACTTGAACTGGTCGGATTGAACACTTGTTTGTTGCATTTAGAAAAAGAGTATCAACGTCTTTTGTGGGCTGTAGTTGCCAAACTTGAACTGGTCGGGTTGAACACTTGTTTGTTGCATTTGGAGAAAGAGTATCAACTATCAACGTCTTTTGTGGGAGAAGCAATTTCGTTCACTATTTCGTCAAACCTTCTACATACATGGCGATAAGTTTTCTGGAAAGCAATCTTCTTTGACTTGCATGCTTTGAAATGTATCCATGCAGACTTATTACTTGACAAATATCTCGGGGAGATTATCACAATTAAATTGTATTACTTGACAAATATCTCGGAGAGATTATCACAATCGAATTGTATTACTTATCAAATATCTTTGATAGTCTTTATCACAATCAAATTTATTACTTTAAAAATATCTCTGATAGTCACAATTAGATATGACTGTGTTAATTTAAAACTAACTACGATGGAAAAGGCAATCTTATTGAGCAGCATTTATTTTAAGAACGTGCCTCATTAATCAAAATACGAGTCAATCGCATTTAGTCCGAAAACTCAGATATCGCATTTAGACCGAACACTTCGATGGCTTTTGCCCGGCAAGTTGTGTTGAATACTGATTGATTCATATCAAATATTTGCAAGGCGGGCTATCAAAATATGGCATCGCTACTGAATTCCCCTGCAGTCGAGTTGGGTTTTGCGCTTGTCTTCCTCTGGATAGTATACAAATTTGTGACAAAAAAAAAGAGCAAGAGCAACGAGGAGTTGAGATTGCCTCCAGGGCCACGGGCATGGCCAGTGGTAGGCAATCTCCATCTGTTGGGAAGCCTTCCTCACAAGTCCCTGAGAGACCTGGCAAACAAGTACGGGCCCATCATGTTCCTACGCCTAGGGTCCGTACCCACGGTTGTGGCCTCTTCTCCTGCCATGGCCAAAGAATTTCTTAAAACCCAGGATTTGATCTTCGCCAACAGGCCACCTTCATCGGCGGCCAAGTATGTGGCTTACGAGCACAAAGACCTGGTGCTAGCTCCCTATGGAGAGCACTGGCGGCAAATGAGAAAGCTGTGCACAATCGAATTACTGACAGCCAAGAGAATAGAGTCATTCAGGTGGGTGAGAGAGGAAGAGGTGTCCGCCATGATGCGGTCCGTGTGGGATGAGAGCAAGCAAGGCGAGCGCTTCGTCGAGCTGCGGAAGCACATTTACTCCTCCTCACTCAACATAGTGTGCAGAATGTGTGCTGGCAGAAGTTACGCCGACCATCAATTGAGCGGAGAACAGGAGTTTTATCAGATGGTGGGTGAGATTATGCATCTCGTGGGAGTAGTCGTTCTGCGCGACTTCATTCCCTCTCTTGCCTTTCTCGATTGGGGAGGCCACTGCCGCCGCATGCAGGTCGTTCATAAAGTATTCGATGCGTTTGCTGACAAGCTCATCGATGAGCACGTTGAGCGGAGAAGGGCGAAAAAGTCAGAAGAACCGGACATTGTGGACGTGATGTTGGACATGGTTGAGAGCGAAAGTTCCGACATACAAGTATCTCGGATACACATCAAAGGAATCATCTTGGTCAGTTTAGTTTAAATAATTGCCAACTCATTTGCTCTTTTGTCTTGTCTAATGCCTCTCTAACCACGAGTTCAATGCTTTCACAGGATATGCTAAATGGTGGAACAGAAACATCTTCTACAACTGTGGAATGGGCAATGATTGAGCTGCTGAGAAACCCTCAAATAATGGCAAGGGCACAGCAAGAGATTGAATTAGAGGTTGGGAGAGATCGCATTCTAAGGGAGAGTGATCTTGTAAACTTAGACTACTTGCGATGTGTGGTGAAGGAAACATTTCGATTACATCCACCAGGGCCCTTGCTCGTGCCACACGAGTCCACCCAGGGTTGCAATGTGGGAGGATATTACAATCCACCAAAAACAAGGTTGTTTGTGAATGCTTGGGCAATGGGAAGGGATGAAAGCGTTTGGGAAGATCCTTTAGAATTCAACCCAGAGAGATTTCTTGGCTCAACCATAGACATAAAAGGCCACCACTTTGAATTGTTGCCCTTCGGAACAGGAAGGAGAGGATGCCCTGCAATTTCCATGGGCATTTCCGTTGTTTACTTGGCTGTGGCTCAACTCATACATTGCTTTGATTGGAGAGTGGAGGGCAATGTGGATAGGGATGAAGTGTTTGGATTGAGCGTACCCAAAAAGTTTCCTCTTTCTGCCCTTCCTTCTTGGAGGCTCACCACCAACAAGCCACCATAACATTGGATACACTTAGAAAAAAACTACTAATGCAGGCATATAATCATCCCACCTCTGCAATTGCACCCTTATGTGGAAGTATACGTAATGCCTGCCCTCTAGTTGTTATTATTAAACAAATATAAAAATATAATGAATGTTTAAATAATATCACTGTTATATGTTTGTGGAAGTTGCTTATTTATGTTGGAGTGACTTTTGTTACTCAATAATAAATATATTAATATATTAAGGTAAAATCTTTTCAAAAATTAGTTGAGAAATCTCTTTTTTGTTATCCAATATGAACACAAAGCTAAACATTATTTGTAGGAAAGAAAATGAATTTTATAATCTTTTGACTTGATGTCAATATAATCTATAATGATTAATACACGCTTACGATTTCTAACAAAAGAAATAGACCAAAAATGGTATACATTCTTTCGAAGATAACATACACACACACATATAGTTGCAACTAAGTGGCTTTGTGTCAAAGAAGAATAAAAAGTATAAGTGTGTGTGTATAGGTGTTTTTCAAAGAAGAATAAAAATTAGGATGGGAGTAGGATGGGAGTGAATCTTTGGAGGCAAGTTGCCCCAGTCACTCAAAGATGATGATGAAAGGATGTCCCCTTAAGAGAGTTCTTGGGTGAAATGGATCCCAAAAGGTCACTTGAAAAGATAAAGGATGATAGGAAAATGTGTTGTGATTGATAAAAGACAACTTGAGATAAATCATAGGGGGATGATGCATATGCAATGGAAAGAGATTGAATGATGGATAAGGATTGGGCATGCTAACTTGATGTTGCTAAGATGATTGGATGATAGGATTTTGGATTGCATGGATGTACATGTTGGATGATGAAATATCACAAGCATATAATGCAACTAAATAACAAATGATTTGAGCTACGGATAAAGGATGATATAATGATAAAGGATGTAATGTTGTCATATTAACTTCACATGCAAGGAGTAACCTTTATTTTACTACAACACTTAGTGTTATGCACCATGATATAATGGATTAACAAATAAATAGAAAAGTTCTAATAGCATAGTGATCCATGAGAAACATTGTCATAGGCATGCCATCATATGAAGGATAAGGGAAATTGTGATACTGTGATGGATGGAACACTAAGATTACAAGAAAAAGAAAAAAAAAAAAACTCAAAAATAAAGACAAAGGAAATAAAAGAAATTTCAAATAATATAGTGAGCCAAGAGACATGAGTCCATAAGAACACCATCATATGAATGGTGAGGGTGATTGTGATGGTGTAATGTATGGAACACTAGGACTAGATACAACAAACAAGAAAAAAAGTTAAAAAGAGAAGAAGAAAATAAAGAAAAAACAAACACAAGTAGACATAGAAAAAAAAAAAAAAGCAACTAAATGATCAAAAGCATGTAGAAATGATGATTTGGTGCATCCAATTAAATGTTCAAGGCATCAGTGTATGGGATGGAAGGACAAGGGGATTGAGGGACAATGGATAGATTCCAAACAATGTCTGAAATCATGTAGAGATGTGATGACAAATGGTGGTGAAAAATTCATGCCTTAATGGTTATATATGTGGTAACCATTCTCTAAGAAACATCAACAAGGGTATGCCTCCATTTAAGTACAAAGCAACAAAAGGGGATGAGCTAGAAAATGAATTAAATGAAATTAAATTATGGAGGGAGGGAAAAGGGATGGAGGGGCAAGCTAAAGGGATGAAAAGGATGGGAAGTGTTCTCTTTTTTAGAAATCTAATGGTGGAGGATAAGTGAGTAGGTAATGTATTTGGAGGGGATAGTGAAAATGAGAAGGAATGGGAGGATTGGTAAGGGACTTGTGTGAACAATCAAAAATGAGGGAGATAATGAGATCAATACAATGAAATAGTGGAAATAATATGGAAGGATACATACTCATAGATTAAAGTGGTTTCCTTCTACACTTGATGCCTATTTACTAGGTTTTCATCATCGTACTTTTCATGGTTCCACAAGGAGTGGTTTTTCATGGAATGTGAATTCAATATGATTACATATGGATATTCAAAAAGTAAAGTATTGACTTCGATTGGGAGAATTTTTTTGGCCATATTTCATGTGGATGACATATGAATGTAATCTTTCACCTTCTATTTTGGGTAAGTCTTTGTTGAATTGGATTTGAAAAATTTGAGGGATTTTTTTGTCTTTTTGAGAGTTACTCTTTGTTTAATGTATAATCAAAATTTTCTATAGAAGTGGATAATTTTTTGAGAAAAAATAATTGACAAGCCATTTCTTGTGGTTTTTCCTTGTGCATAACTAGGTTTTCCACATTTTTTTTACATTATGTGAATTCATTATTTTGTTGTAATTTTTTTTTTGCACTATTATATTATATAATTAGTTTTCAAGCTTAAGGTTGTGTAGAAAAATAGTTTGTTATTTAGGATTCATCTTCTTGAAAAAAAATATATAGGAAGAATGAATACTAAATTTGAGGCTCAAAAATTTAATGGTTCCATTTTTTCTCTATGGAATCTCAGGGTTCAAGAACTGCTAGTGAAGGATAGATGCAACTTGACTATCAAAGTGATAGTGTTAAAACCCATAGCCATAAGTTAAGAGGAATAGGTATAAAAGGATAACATGACTAGAGCTACCATTTAATTTTCTTTGGTTGATTCAATTTTATTCAATGAACTGTAGAGAAAAAAATTGTTGGCGTAAATAGAGTCATTATCAAACTAGTTAGCATATCACCTGTCTAAGATTGAGGCATTTGCAATTAACTTAATTTTACTTAGGTTTCTTACTTTTTTGTCTTACTTCATAACATTGATACATGTTTCCTCATCACTTGAGACACATATACACTTGTCACTTGCTCGTGCACACTTATCAAGTAACCTCACAAGTGTTGCAACTTTGGAGGGGTAATCAATCATTATATCTCCCACTTTCTCACCTCATCTACCTTACCTATATATGCAAGGTTTCTCATTGTATTTATATACTCTTAATATTATATGATAGACATCCTATTATGTTTTCCATTTCACCTATAAAAGGTTATCAATTCACATTTTTTATCTTAGTATTCTCAAACATGGTATCAAAGCCATGAGAGCATGTTCCTTACCACATCAAGGTGAATCCTACTTATTTCCCTATTATCAAAGTGATTTGGATCCAAATTGACATTGTCACTACATCTAAGAAGACCTGAGAAATGAAGAATATCCTTTCATTTGATGAAATTTGAAATAATTCAATTTTTTGTAATTTTTTATTCTTTGTATTTTATTATATTATACAAATATGTATAGTACCACAAAAATCCATGTACAAAAAAAAGAAAGGTATTTTTTTAGCAGAGGACCAAGATTTCCCTCTAACCATCTACCATTTGGTCAAAAATTTATGTTTTAAAAACAATTTTGGCATGTTTGGATCAAAATTATGCAAGGTTTATAAGTTAATCTACCTAGTTTTTTGCCCTATTTCGGCCTATTTGGAAGTTTTTGTGGTAGCAAATCATTTCAAGCCATATGTTTAATTTTAATTGGAGTTTTCTTAGGCACCATTATATATTTTATTGGACTTTGTAGGCCCCTACTCTTTGATCATATTTTTTAAAGGTTGTTGTATCCATTTTGATGTGTTGTGTGATGTCTATGTTTGTTGTAAATTGGGCTAAACAATGACTTGCACCTTTCACATGCCCTTATGCATAATTAGCAACACCATTTCATGCCTTCATTCCTTTGCATAAGAGACCTCATCGTCTTACAATTTCCAAACTATTTTTTATAGTTTTTGGCATAACTAGCACCCTTTATTTGATGGTGAGGCCCATCACACCTAAGCCATTGTGTGAGACAAAGAGCAGTGCAATTTATAATTTTTTTGCATATAAAAACCTTCCTAGGCATTATCATAGGCAAACCCAACTAAATACACTCCTTATAGCACCAAAAGTGAGGGTTGGCATAATGATTCGCTCACCCCACATTGGACTTGGTCTACCTTCAATTATATCTTCCAACTCACACTTACATCTCATATTAGGCCTTCATTTTTTTCAATATTTGGCCTCATAATTTTCCATGTAGCTAGAGACATCTCCAATTCATAGATCAAAAATCAATATTAATGATCTTTGAATTGGTCTCACACCACCCTCCAATGAATCCAATGATTTATCACTCCCATTAAACTTGTACAACCTCCACATACCCTAGAATTTTTTTTATAATGTATTTAATTTTATAGTTAGTGAATCGGGAAGAAAATAGGTGGGGGAAATGCCCACTATTCTCCTTCAACAATTCAATAGTGTCCTAGGAACCCAAATTGGATTGAATATCAACCTCAAAGGTGAGTCAATTCTCAACAAGAAAGACCTAGGAGGGGGTTCTTTAAGCTTTGATGGGTTCACCACCAAGCAAAATCTTGGAAAAGAAATTTTAACATTCAACTCACAAAACCTAGTAATGTAAGCCAAATAATAAATGGAAATGATGAAATTAAGCAAGTTAGGATGTGTGTACCTAGGAAGTTTGGAAATGTGATGAGGATTTTGGAAATGAAAAAATGCTTCCAAAATATGCTAAGGAAGACTAAGACGCCCTTACTTTTGTCTTAGTCCTACTGCTATTTTTCAAGGCAAATTCAAAATCTTCGAATGGTGGAACTAGATCTAAAATAATCTCTGAAAATACCTTCGAGAGGACTAAGACGTGTACCCTAGGTGGCGACTTAGTCCCATCTAGAATTTTTGAAATCTTTGAATGTGGTCCTGAGGCTCAAGGTCTGAACTTCCTTCTTCTCATATCTCAAGTTTTGAAACTTCTAAATTTGGCATGTAGGTGAGTTTTTGTGAACATGACAACTTTGCAACTTTTCACTTCAAATGATCTTCAACTATCCAACCTAAATCTACAAACACAAAAATGCAAGAGAGGAAAAATGTGTTGATTATTAGTGAATGGAGGTTTGCCTTGGTCAAACCCCTTGTTGGCAATTAAACCTTGGAATGAAATGAAATAATGAAGGGAAATGATGAATGAAATTTTTTTTGTGTTGCAACTCACCAAACCCTTGTTATGAAATCTATAAACTTGTGTGAAATGGCTAGATTGAATGTAGATCATGAAATGATTAAATGCTTGATAGATCCTTACTTGAATTGCTTGCTTGAATCAAAACCCTACATCACAAATGTTAGCTCAGAAACACACATGATGCAAGAATATCCTTGATATGATGCTTGAATCTTAATGATGGCTCCAAATGTTTGATGAATTGCTCTTGAATGCTCCTGATCTCATAAACTTTCCTTAGAAATGAATACTTGAATGCTTGTAAGGATAAAATAATTGAAAGGACCTTGTATTTATACTTATATATGTTTAATATCCTGAAATTACACCACAACGAACTGACATATGAATTCATTATTTAAAGGAGGCTAAATCTCACCAAGATTTGAAATTAAATCCTGAAAATACCTAAAGGGGGACTAAGACACCCTAGGTCTAGTGTCTTAGTCTCGAGGCATGAAACTCAGGGCACAAACTCCAAAAAGCGGCCACTTTAAGGAACATTTGAAATTAGGGTCCCAAGACCTTTAGGGGAAAAATATGCCCTAGGTGATGTCTTAGTCCCGACTAAAAAATTAGGGACACACAACCAGAATCATTAAATTATCATTTATCCATTTATTTTTGTCAGGATTAGCCATAAAAATATGTTATTCGTAGGCTTTTGGATGTAAAATAGGACCAATTAATACATAAATAGGAATGAATAAAGCAAGGAGTGCCCAAAAAAGTGTGAAAATGCAAGGGTATGCACTTTCCTACACTAAATTTAGCCCCTACTTTCTAAGTGAAAAGATGAACTTGCTTCAAAATCACATTAAAGTAGCCAACCATGCAATCAAGAGGGGTTCAAATGTATGAATGCTTGTAAGATAGGATGACACCAATCAAGAGGGTTGGCAAGCCCCCAAGATCAAGATCCTATGGAAAACCAACATAAGTACAAAATAACACACATGCAGATGATATATGAAGCCATAACCAGATCCAATGCATTGTGGATTGAGTCTAGGTTTTTTTTCCAAGAGAGGTTTACAAGTGGAATGTGTTGTCCACTATGCAAACAAAATGCATGCTCACAAGGGCTAGTGACGCTAGGTGTCCACTATGTGAGCCCCAAGAGGTCCATATCAAAAAGTCACACCCCCATGACTATGATAAGGACAAAAGAAAGAAAAATGTAAGCTCACAAGGGCTAGTGAAGCTAGTTGTTCACTACATGAGCCCCAGGGAACCATACCAAATCCATACCTCCATGACTTTAATAAGGCACAAAAAGGAAAAATGCATGCTCACAAGGGCTGGTGAAGCTAGTTTTCCACTAGGTGAGCCTCGAGGAACCATATCCAATCCATACCTCCATGACTTTAATAAGGCACAAAAATAAAATGCAATGGGAAAGAGGGATGTTCGAAGGGATTTTACTTCATTCATGTGATGTCTCTTCTTAGGGAAAATTGTTCTTAATATCTCCAAGAGAGGATAAATACAGGGTCTCATCCTGGGGAACATTGTACTTAATGTTTCCAAGAGAGGACAAGTGCAAGGTCTCATCCTAGGGAACATTGTACTTAATGTTTCCAAGAGAGGACAAGTGCAAGGAAATATCACTCTCAGAGGAAATCAAACCCAATGACACCACCAAGAAAGGAATGCATCATAGGAAGAAAGAAAATCACACAATGAAACATAAGTGTCGATGTATACCCCCACTTTAAAGTAGTTTCTAACACCATTGCTATGAGCAATTTATTTAAAGTACAAGAAGACATGAGAGCTTACTAGGAAGGCCCTATGCGAGGTCATATGTTTCCAATAAGCTACATCATGAGAAGATAAGGGGTTTCCCCTAAAATACATAACTCAATATGTCACATGCAAGCCAACTTAAGGCATGTTGTCCACATCCCAAGCTTGCTCTTATATAAACATGAAAGGTGGTCAACTAGTGAAAAGATACAATGACAAGTGGCATATGCAGACAAGGCTACCTAACCCCCTGCCCCCACTTAGTGCAAGACAAGGATGAGCTGAAACAATTGATGAGATGAGTGCTGGAGTGAAAATCAATATCAATTAGAGGAATTAGGTGCCCCCACAAAAGGAAGAGTATCAAATTCCTTAGGATGTTGGATTTTACTACTTAAATCCTTACATTCATTAGTAGCATGACCATGAACTCTATGATATGCACAAAATGAATTATAGTAGTAAAATTTATTTTGTGTTCTTGGAGGGAGGGATATCAAATGATCTTGGAAGAGTCTTGACAAGATACTCTCTTGATCAAAAGTAGAGAATGGTTCTTTATTTTAAGACAAATATATCTCTTGCTTAGTACAAGATGTCATATTTACACAAGACTTTTTATATTGCGAGATGTTGTACTCTTCTTTAAAGGAAGACGTAAAATATATCGAATTCAAATCATTAGTGTTTTATGTGATGATATTAATGTTAAGCAAGAATTTCTCTATTTCTTTCAAATGATAGCTCAATCAAGACCACTATTGTTTATCAATTCAGGATGCACTATTGTTAAAGTCAGCTTACAGGAATATTTTCTAAGAGTGTTGATGTTAAGTGAAGGCTTGTTTATTTCTACCAAAGGACAATGACCAATACCATTAGTCTTTTCTTGTGTGTGAGGTTCAATAGGGACATGGATACCTTGTCCTCTAGCACCACATCCGTTTCCACTATAAAAAAATTGTTTCATCATTTCATCACCTTTTCCATATATTTTCTTCATCTCTTTTGGATTCGGTGGTTGTTCTTGATTAAGTTCATCAAGTTTTTTTGTATACATTTTTTTTTCTCAAGTGGTTGAAGTGTATGCTTTCAAAGGGTCTTCCAAATTTTGTGTTGACATTACCACTTTTTCTTTTCCCTTGTATGAATCTTTGTTTATGATCTTGTATTCTCCCATGAATGTTGGTTCAAAATTCAACGATCCCAAATCATCTAGTGATATCATTGTGAAGGGTTTAGGACATCTATATTTTTCGTTTTCTTGCATGGGTTCTACAAGTGTAGTTGGTGTTGATGTTTCCAAATGATTCTCCTTGTTTTTCTCAATGTTCAAACAACTATTTGGGTTAGGGTCAGCTTCAAGTGTGTAAATTTTGTTGTTGTAAATATACTTCATTTTATGATGAACAGTAGAAGGCGCCCCATTCATTGCATAAATCCATGGTCTTCCTAAAAGGAGATTGTATGAAATATCATGAGGAATAACATGGATTAGTGTTTCTAAGGTGGCCTTTCCAGCTATAATAGGAAAAGTTATCACACCAAGTGGTTTTTTTCCTACATTGTCAAATCCCTTAATAGATAAAGAGTCGGGATGAATTTTTGATTTATCAACACCAAGCCTATCCAAAAGGATCACACTACACACATTAAGGGTTGATCCATTATCAACAAGGGTTTGCTTTATCCTTGTTGTTTTATATTTAGATATTATTATGAAAGCTTCATGTTGGTTTTTCACTTCCAAATGGGGGAGTTCACTTTGGTGGAAAACAATGTCAACATTTATTCCTTGAATCAGGGATGCTATGTCATTTGGGTTCGCACTAGAGGGAACAACAACTTGTTGCAAGGATTTTTGAAGAATAGTGTGATAATTAGGTTATTTTTCAATTAGGTTCCATAGGGATATCTTTGTAGGGATATTCTTAAGTTGTTCAACAAGACCATACTCCTTTCCACTTTGTGAAGTTAAACAAGGAGAACTAGGAAAAATGGGATTACACAAAGGGAGGGATTTTGAAGGTGTTTTTCTTGGTTGTGGATTGTTCGAAGTGTTGTATGTATGAGCAATGGTATTGTAACATGGTTTCTATGAAACATTGTTCTTAGGTGGCTCGAGGATAAAGATGGGTTTGTTTTGAACTTGTGGTTTTTGAGAGGGTGGATAAATGATAAGTTTAGGCTTAGAAGAGTACTTCAAGAGATATCTAACGTGCATAGCCTCAAAAGACTTATCTTTATTTTCATGATCTCTTAGTGAAGGGGAGTCTAATGTCACTTCATCATCTTCATCTAAGGAATTATTGTTGTCAATGTTCTCATTTTATTCCACTGTTAGATCTTCCCTAGTAGGAGAGTTTTTAGGAGAACTACAAACCAAATTTTCTTGACATTCATGGATTGGTTCTTCCAAAATCACTCCATTGCAAGTAGGGGAATGATCAATGGTTGAATTATCTTGCTTATCAATGATGAAATTATCATGTTCAAGAATGTTTTCCTCATGACTTTCATTGGTTGTATTTTCTAACACCAAGGCATCTTCCTCAAAACTAGGAGAGATACTAGGAGAAGAGCAAATGTAAATATCATGATTATCCGTAATTTCATTCCTTTTTCCTATAATGTCTTCCAAAATAGGATAGGTAGGGGAAGGATCATAAAGAGGGTTGTCATATATCTTAAATTTTTGATCATCCAACTCCAACATATCTTCACTAATTATGCTTCCATCCTATAGTACATTATCACAAGAGGTGAAGATGTTGGGAGATGAATGTAGACTAGTTGAAGTTTCAATGGTCTCTTGTTGTGTTATGTGGTCATCAAGATTACCTATGGTTGTTTCTTCTTATTTGTCAATGTATTGTCCACTAAGAGAGGTAAGAGGAGAGAAACAGCTAGGACTCTCAAAACTCTCATTCATTGGTTCTTCTAACACTGAAATATGATCGTTAGGATTGCCCAAGGTTGTATTCTCTTTTGTTGAAACACTCTTATAGAGAGGGGATATGAATTTTTTCTTAGTGTGCCTAGAAAGGTAAGGAACTAACATTGTTTGACCAAAAATGAGAAGCACTTTTAACCATCTCATGAAATGCTTTAATAATGTAAACAATGTGTATCCAAAGATGCAAAACACTTCTATCCAATGTGTGAAAAACTTTAAGAATGAAAACAATGTATGTCCAAAAATGAAAAGAACTTTAATCAAGCTTATGCAAAGTTTTATGAATATAAACATTGTATACACAAAAGTGAAAAGTAGTTTTATCCATATTATGCAAAGTTTTAGAAATGTGAGCATTTTCAGATCTAACGATGCTTGTAATTGAAATGGTTTCAAAATACACTTGAAATGAAAGAAATTGGAATAATAGAAATTATGCAAACTGTAACAGAAAACTGAAAGCAACAAACAAAAGCATAGGAAAGCATATTTAAACCCTAAAAACTACAACTTCAAACTCAATAGGGACTAAGATGCCAGCAAGGGCGTCTTGGTCCTACTAAAGGAAATTTTAGGTTCTAGATAGTGGAGCAGGAAACAAACAACCTAGACAGGATTCAGAGGCAAAAAATCAAAAAGGGACTAAGATGTCAGTAAGGGCATTTTAGTCCTAGTAGGGTTGTTTTTAGAAAAACTATAAAATTTGGATTGTTTACAATGTTTCCAGGTTTCCTACCCAAGGACCTGATGTTTAGGAACTTAAAAGTGTGCAAATGAATGCAAGAAAAAGTGACTAATGGAAAGCAATTGAATGCAAAGTTGAATGCATTTTTTTCAATTTTGAATGCAATAACAATGTTTCTAAATGCAATTAGGATGATTAACAATGCACTTTTCAATTTTTCAATGAGATAAGATGATGAGAGAAAGAAAAAATGCAACCTATATGCACTTTTACTAATGCAAATGTGAGAAACCCTAGATGTACTTTCACTAATGTAAGATGCAATGCAAGAATGAATGCAACCTAGATCTAGGACTCTAATGAACTCCAAATCAGAAAATGAATGCTAAAAAATGTCTGTTTCAGTGAAATGAACTAAAAAGAAAATAGGTGGGGGAAATGCCCCCTATTCTCCTTTGGCCACTCAATAATGTCCTAGGAACCTAAATTGGATTGACTATCTACCTCAAAGGTGAGTCAATTCTCAACAAGGAAGACCTAGGAGGAGTTTTTTTAAGCTTTGAGATGTTCACCACCAAGCAAAAGCTTGGAAAAGACACTTTAACATTCAATTGACAAAACCTAGTAATGTAAGCCAAATGATGAAATGAAGCAACAACAAGTTAGGATCATGTGTGTACCTGGGAAGTCTAGAAATGTGATGAAGATTCTGGAAATGCAAAAATGTTGTCAAAATATGCTAGAGAGGACTAAGACGCCCTTACTATTGTCTTAGTCCCACTTCTATTTTTCGGAGCAGATGTCAAAATCAAATCCAAAAGAATCTCTAAAAATACCTTTGGGATGACTAAGACGCCCTAGGTGGTGACTTAGTCCTATCTAGAATTTCTAAAATCTCTAAATGTGGTCCTAAGGCTCAAGGTCTGCACTTCCTTCTTCTTAGATCTCAGGTCCTAAAACTTCTAGATCTGGCCTGTAGGTGAGTTTTAATGAAGATGACAACTTTGCAATGCAACTTTGCAACTTTTCACTTCAAATGATATTCAAGTCTTCAACCTAATCTACAAACACAAACATGCAAGAGGGGAAAAACTTGTTGATTGTTAGTGAATAGGGGTTTACCTTGGTCAAACCCCTTGTTGGTAATTAAACCTTGGAATGAAATGAAATAATGAAGAGAAATGATGAATGAACAAAGTGGTATGTTGCAACTCACCAAACCCTTGTTATCAAATTTGAAACTTGTGTGAAATGGCTAGCTTGAATGTAGATCTTGAAATTATTGAATGCTTGGTAGATCTTGACTTGAATTGCTTGCTTGGATCAAAATCCTACATCACAAATGTTAGCTCAAAAACACACATGACATGCAAGAATATCCTTGATATGATGCTTGAATCCTAATGATGGCTCAAAATTTTTGATGAATTTCTCTTTAGTGCTCTTGATCTCATAATTTTCCTTAGAAATGAATACTTGAATGCTTGTTAGGATAAAATGATTAAAAGAACCTTATATTTATACTTTTCTATGCTTAATATCCTGAAATTACACCAAAACAAGCTGACATACGAATTCATTAGTTAAAGGAGGCTAAATCCCACCAAGATTTAAAATTAAATCCCAAAAATACCTAAAGGAGTACTAAGATGCCCTAGGTGGCGTCTTATTCCCGAGGCATGAGAGCACCGGTATACGGAAAAAAGGGGCCACTTTAAGGCACATTTCAAATCATGGTCCCAAGACCTTTGGGGGAGAAAGATTCCCTAGGTGGCGTCTTAGTCTAGACCCAAAAATTAGGGACACACAACTAGAATCATTAAGTTATTATTTATCCATTGATGTTTGTCAGGATTAGCCATAAAAATATGTAATTCATTAGGACCAATTAAGACATAAATAGGGATGAATAAATCAAGGTGGTCCCAAACAAGTGTGAAAATGCAAGGATATGCATTTTCCTACACTATACTTAACATCTTCCATCACTAACTATTAAAATTTAATTTTAACTTTAAATGTAATTTGTTATCATCAAATGATTGTCAAGGGATAGAGTCATTTTATGTTTGCATAACTTTCAAATGAGTCAAATTTTCAAATGTGAATATTCAATGGAAATATCTTTCCATGATGGAGACTTTAGCATCGAGACGATTTGGAGTTTGTTAATTTAAAAAAAAAAAATTCCTCCAAAGTCATCATTGTAAGAGTATTTTGAAGGGGCATAAATTTTACCCTAACTATTGAAATTTTGTAAACATTTTTTTGGTGCATATGATCGAAATTTCACAAGGAATGTGAATTTAGTTGTAATTTAGAGATTTGGATAGCCCCTTTTGTAAAAAAAAACTATACATTATAAATGGGCAATTTGGCATCTAATATTCAAAAAAAGTTTATTTTTCTTGCATATTATTTTGGGGGGGGCTATGTTTCATAACTAATCATTCCTTGGAAAACTCTTTGAAGAAAGGGGTGCAATATAGGTTCTTTTTTTAGAGTTTGTTGGATCTTGTGATCATGTCTCTCACACTAAATACCTTCCATTTGAGTATTCTTTGTAATCCTCCTAATAAATAAAAAATAAAATATGGATATTGTGGAAAGAAAAGGCATACAACAAAAGGTTGCATTTATTATCAAATTGATGAAATGAAGCAACTTATTATTGATCATGGTATTTTCTTATCTAATCATCTTCTTCTAGCACATGTAGAAAAATCATTGAATCTTACCATTACATATTGTGAGACACCATTATTTGGGGATGAACAATCTATTCATATAGCTTACATTGAGATATCATCTCCACCATCACCACTATTACTACATCTGAATCAAATATTGATTTATCCATGAGTTGTAGTGACTCTTTGCATCAAGATATTGTATCATCATTTTAGATCCAACACATTATGATGTATATCTACTAGAAATCACATACTTGTTTTGAAAATCCTACCTTATAGGTTGGATTACACTATTGATGACATTCATTTTCTCTTTGATGTTAGCTTTGATGAAATTGCATCACCATTGTCATCTTTGGATCTTGCTCTTATCTCACCTACATCAGCTTCTATCAAGATCTAGATTGTACAAATCTTCATTATTTTAATCTAAACTAGTCATCATCTATGTTGACATAATTTGCACTAGTATCGAATTCACATTAGTTCAATTATCAGCATACATCAATGCTCTCTATTATTGAATCTTATATGGTATATATGATCCATCTTATTAGAACTTTTAATATGTTAGAATTGTCTTGGAGATCATCAAACATAATTCAAAGACATCATTCACATCATTTTAGTCTTTGAATCATGTGCAAAATTTAGAGACATTCATCTTACTTCCCGCATATTCCTATTTGGATTGGGAAGCCATCTTGCACACAATTGTCGTGTTGTTTATTCCCAATGGGAGAAATATTTCTTAGCATTCATGGATCATTTTCAACATCTATTTTTGAACTTCTACTAGTGCTACGTACATAATATATTGAGGGGAGGCTACATGGTTTCTCTTCTATCAATTTTGGGAGGATGCATTTCCTCACTTGGAGTTCATTACTTCTAATTTTTAGGAACAAAATATAGACCTTCTCTCATTTCTCTCCTATGGGGTGAATATTCATTGTACATTGTGCTAGAAGTAGTCCTTTTGGGTCATGAAAATTCTTCCATCTAGCACTTATGTTCTTCACCATATCACTCTACATGCATCATTTCTCTTTTGGAGAGGATTTTTATTTCACATTGGGCTTTCTCATTTTTCTTCAATTTATGAGAAATTTGTATATTAAAGTACCTAACATCACCTAGTATTTGGGACTCATCATTATCTATACATTACTCTGTAATTTTCACTTAAAGGGTTTGTTAGTATAAATAGAGTCATTATCAAAATAGTTAGGATATCACCTTTCTAGGATTGACCTATTCACACTCAGCTTAATTTTACATACCTTTCTTATTCTTTTGTCTCTTGATACATGTGTCCTCATCACATGAGACACCTATTGCATGCATACTTTCCATTTTCCCACAAACTCGTCAAGTGAGCTCAAAAGTGTTGAACCTTTGGAGGGGTAGTAAATCATTGTTTCCTACCTTCTCACCTCATATTTGTTTCCTATATGTGAAAGTTTTCTCATTGTATTAATACACTCATCATATTATATGATATAAATCCTATTTTTTTTATAATTTCAATTGTAGAAGGTTATCAATTCATTTTTTTTTATCAATTTGAATTCTCCAAAAAAGTTATCGCATTAGTTGTGAAAGAATCATGAAAATTTATACAAGATGATTCCATTGGAAAACCAATTTTGTTTACATTAGAAATTGTATAATTTTAGAATACATGACAACCCATTTATCATATATCATATCATAAATTTAAACATACTAATAAGAAAGTTATCTTTAGTGGAGGTCAAAATTGATGGACAGGATAAGGAAGTTTTACTATTGTGCTCTCTTCCTAAAATTAGGGACCAACTGGTTATGGTACTTATTAACCTAAAGCTGAAGGGGAAACTAGTCTTTTAAGATGTGGTAGCTATAGTAATTTATGAAGATTCAAGGTATAAGTCATCTAAAAGGAATTCTTCAAATATTTCCTAGTTGTACGTGGTGGAACCCCAAAAAGAGGCAATGTTGAGAACAGTCAAAATATATCGAAATCAAAGGGATATTTACAAGATTAAAGTTTTGTCATTCTTGCTAAACATGGCATGTAAAAAGGGAACGCAAGGCATTTAAATTAAAAAAAAAAACTCTAGTTCATAGGTATCTGAGGCGAATACAACAATAGCTCAAATAACATTGGAAGATAGAGAAGTGCATTATCTACTAATATAAGAGGTTCTTTATATCATGTTTTGCTTCTTGATGCTAGATCTTCTTTTCATATGAATCCTCACAAGGACTAGCTTCCTTCTTACCAGTCATGTGATAGAGGTATGGTATCATGTGATAGAGGTATGGTTTACATGAGAAATGATGATCCCTGTGAAGCCATTGGTGAAGGAGAATTAAAAATTAAAATGTTTTATTGGATTGTAAGGATTGTTTGCCATGTCAAACATGTACAAGGGTTGAAGAAACAATTTCTATTACTTGGAGTATTTTATGAACATGGTTACCAATATAGTGGAAAGAAATTTTTTATTAAGGTGACAAAGGGAGTGTTGGTTTTGCAAGAGAGAGAAAAGGTTGGAAATATCTAAAAGTTTGTTTGTAGTAGTGATATTTTTGTAGTGTTTCATGTAGATGTGGACTCACTAAAAATTTAGCATCAAAGGCTAGGCCATATGAGAGAATTTTCTCAAGGTACTATTAGAGAGAAATCTTCTCCTAGGTGCTAAATATAGAGATTTGAATTTTTGTGAATACTTTTTGTTTCGAAACATAATAGGTTGAGTTTTCTTAGTTGTACTAAAAGAAGTAAATAATTTTTAGAATTCATTCACTTAGAAACTTGGTAAGAATCTACTACTCCTATTGGGGGTTCATCATATTTTATCTCATTTATAGATGGTCATTCTCAAAAGATGTAGGTTTATGTTTTCAAGAAGAATGCTAATGTATTTTATTGTTTTAATAAGCTTAAAGCTTTGGTAGGAAATCAAAAGGGTAAGAAATAAAATGTCTAGGTTTCCATGTGTTGAATGTGGAGAATGGATTCTAATGTCAACACAAACCTTAATGAGATGGTTTACATTCAAAGTTTGAAGCAAGTAAAACTACTCTATTCGTAATAAAATAAAATCTTTCAAATACGTATCATTGTCCTCTATTTCTAGGGATTTATTAAACTATTTGGCCTTTATATTTCTATGGGCACAAAGGTTGTTAAAATGAATACATAGAAAAAAAGATTTGATGATTAATATGCAAGCTAAGATGATTTCAATGTGAAATTTTGTGCTGGAATAATTAGTGGTATGCTTCTAAATGAAGCAAAATGATGGAAAGGATAATGGATACAATGATAAATGAAGGATGATGTTGATGATAGATGAATATGTGGAGATGAGTGAGATGATATGAAACTAAAATGAACTATCCATGATTATGCATATGCTCAAATGAAAACATAAAGAAAACTAACCTAAAATGTAACTATGATGCAATGGAGATGATAAAATGTAACTATGAAGCAATTAATTAATCTAATATGAGAATGCAAAGTAACACATGATATGAAAACTAAGTATAAGACTCCATGAAAGCTCCAAGCTCCTACGAAAAACCTGCATGGTAACAATACTTAAAGTGTGGATGAAAAATGGAATTATAAAACTATTCCAATTTATATCTCAAAATAGCATTGTAACATTACTCAAAAGGTGGATCCTAAATGCTAAGGCAAGAGGGTGTATTTATAGGGTTTCTCAAACATTTTTTGAGGTGGCACCCATCAACGGTCTAGATTCGAAGGAGAAAAGATAAACGGTGGAGATGAAAGGAATCTGGATGTTGTCCCCTTGACCAAGGACAACATGAAATGTGTGTGAAGAGAATCCTTTGACCAATTGGAAGCATGCCAAATGTATGGGATTCCAAGTGTGTGAAACAAAGACCCATGTGCTCCAAATTTGTTGGAAGTGTGGGGGAATAAATCCATGTGCTTTTTCTCATTGGTGGAAGTGTGAGGATAATTCTAATTAATAATTAGGCTTATTTATTTTCATGTGACCTTTATGAGGTGGCACACAAAAAGTTGTAGAAATGTGCTCTAATTATTAATCAGGATTAGGGAATATTAATTAAATAAACACGTTTAGGGTTTTTTGTATATTTAATTTAGAAGAATGTGAATTAGGAGAATTAAAAGGAAAGTGAACAATATAAATAAAGTAAGACCTTATTTATATGTAGTTGAAGTATTAATCAAATAGGTTGTATTTAATTAATTGAATTTGATGATCATTTTCAGGTGTATACATTTTTCCCCTCTTTGAAGTGATGTGTTTACACGTTACTTCAAAGAAGATGTTGATGTTGATGCTCAGATGATGGGAGATTTTGATGCCCTAGGCTTTGAATTTTAGGTATTGATGAATATTATGCCCCCTTGAGAGATAAATCGATGAATATAAGGATGTGAAAATGAAGTGTTGAATGATGCAATAAGAGTTGTGATGATGCAATGATGATCCAATGTTGATTCGGTGAAGGTTGATGTAAGAGACGACTTATCTCTCAAAATTGAGTTGCAAGCTCTTTCTTTGAATAGTGTTGATTAATTACCCCTCCTTTTTGGTAAAAATGGGAAATAAATCTAACCATAATTCCCTCCATTTTACCCCTAAAAGGTGAAAATGGTAAAAAATGGGATTGATTTTTACATTTTGAGTTTGGAGAAGTTGAAGATTGGAGAGCTTAGAGGAAGATGGTGATCCCATACCACAAGCATCATTTTGAGCATCTTCACCAACCTGATCAGCCTATTGCCTCTAGACCTATAGTATGCTTTATGAGAAACCTCTTTTTTAGTCATTTTCTTGCCATTTAGAAGCATTTTGAACATCATAGATAGATGTTGTAGCTTATACGATGTCATTTATGCACTTTCAGGTGATGTTTTTGTCATTTTTGAGTGTTTTTTAGCATGTTTAAGAGTTTTGGTGCCTTTGGGGTCCCAAATGGCACCTCTTTCAAGGGTGAAAATGCATTTTTTTGGGTGGTTTTAAAGTTTTGGTGCCTTTGGGGTCCCAAGTGGCACCTCTTGCAAGCTTGGAATTCAATTTTTTGGCCTCCAACACTATTTTGGCACCTTTGGTGTCCCAAGTGGTGCCTCTTGCAATCTTGAGAAACATGTTTTTGAGATGCAAACTCTGTTTTGGTGCCTTTGGGGTCCCAAGTGGCACCTCTTGCAACCTTGGAAAACATGTTTTTGAGATGCAAACTCTATTTTGATGCCTTTGGGGTCCCAAGTGGCACCTCTTGTTGCCTTGGAAATTTTTCATCTTTGTTGATTTGAGGTGGTTTTGCTTGTTGTTTGATCTATTTTGTGGGGTGTGAATGTGGAAAGCCCTCGGGGTGATGTTCGCAAGATGTCCTTGAAGCCTAGGAGTCATCAATTTGTCATGTTTCAGATTGATTTTAGTCAGATTGTGGTATGTTCAGTGTTTGATTGATGTTTTGCATGATTATTTGATCTCATGATAGGCAAGAATCAAAAGATAGAACTAGTGTTGTATCATCCCCATGATAGGAGAGGAATGATAATAGGATTGATAGAATATCATCCTCATGATAGGTGAGGAACGATGGGTTGATTGATAGCATATCATCTTCATGATAGGCAAGGAATGATGGTTTGATTGATACCATAATGTCCTCATGATAGGCGAGGAATGATGGGTTGATTGATAACAGATCATCCTCATGATAGGGAGGAATGATGGGTTGATTGATAGCAGATCATCCTCATGATAGGTGAGGAACAACGGGTTGATTGATAGAAAATCATCCTCATGATAGGAAATGAATGATGGGTTGATTGATAGAAAATTGTCCTAATGATAGGCGAGGAACAATGGGTTGATTGATAGCAGGTCATCCTCGTGACAGGCTAGGAACAATGGCTTGATTGAATGAGATGTTGATTGTTTTGATTTATTTGATTTGAATGAATGTACATTAGCTTGATTGACTAATAGTGTTGATTGAACATGACATTGACTAACTGATTTGTGTTCATGATTAGGGAGATGGAGATGTACTGGACAGTCTTAGGAGCGATTCCCAAAGACCTAGAACATGGTCTGCCAATTACCATCAGCTGACTTAGAGATTATCTCTCATTGTGGGTTGACTTCCTTGTTAGACATTCCACAATATAGAATCAAGAGAGGTTTATTGATAGCTTTGGTAGAGAGATGGCATAGTGATCATAATATATTTCATTTACTGACTAGAGAGATGACTGTGACTCCCAAGGATGTCTATCATATTCTATGGATCCCAGTGATGGGAGAGATAGTAGTGTATGATAAGATAGATCAGGGTGGGACAGATGCATTGTGGAGATTATGTTGAGATGATCATGTTATGGGTTGATTGATCCCTTAGACAGAGATGATTGGCAGATATGCTCCTTTATCGTGTGTGCTTGTTGGATTTATTGGTGGATTCCTTTGTCCTAATCATAGGTCAAAGGGATTTTCAATAGGTTGGGGTTGTGTACTATCGCGAATGACACTTGATGGTACAAGGTATGCCTGGGGTTCATGTATGTTAACCCACTTATATTGATATTTTCACGAGGTTGTCTATTATGGGGTGATGAGTCTATCATGTGGTGCCACATTATTGCAGACCTAGCCATGGGACCATATAGCCATCACCCGACCCATGGGAGAGAGACATCGACCACCAAGGAGACCCTATGTTTTTAGTTATAGTGGGCCACATGTCCAACATAAGTTGGGAAAGGTTTCCTATTGGAGGTGTGTGTTGGATGATTTGGAGACTGCCACATGGCAGTCATACTTGGATTGTGAGCAATGGCCAGAGGATTAGGTGGAGATTCCATATATGTTATTATCCCGCTATCTGATTGGGCGGACACATGTTTTTCTTGAGTGATACTTGTATCTATGAGTATGTCAACAGTTTGAATGAGTTCAGGGGATGCCCCCAGGAGTTTCCCATTATGCACGGTGATGGAAGGATGTTTTAGAGTGGGGCCCCTATGTATCATATGAGACAGCCTATATAGAGTATTATACCTTGACCCTTGGTTTATGGGATTATGTTTCGTATATTACAAATGTTGGGATGACCAAGGATTATTCAGAGTTCTTTCAGATGCATCCCTTTCCTAGATTTACTCATCCAGAGGAGCTAGTACCGCCAATTGATGGAGAGGGAGGAGATGACGAGGGTGGTGATTATGGTGGGGAGGGTGCTTGCAAAGGTGATGATGGTGGTATAGAGGGTGGTTTCAAAGGTGATGATGGTGGTGCAGATGATAGTCATCCATTGGATTTTGCAGTTTTGAAGAGCAAGAGGAGCATCATCGTAGCTCAGGAAGTGCTTCCCAGGATTCAGATTGGGATACCCTCACATCAGGAGTCAGCATAGATACTAGCTTTGCAAATAGAGGTTCAATCATTTTAGACTGAGATAGCATAGGCTCGAGTACAAATTGTGTCCCTTCAGGATGAGTTAGGGCAGTGTTAGGCGTAGATTGATATTTTGAGTAATAGAGGGATAGATAGGTAGGTGATACAATAGTTTTAGGCACAGATGATCATACTTACTTCTGAGAGGGATGCCTTTAGACACTGGACAGAGCAAGCTGAGGCCATTGTTGAGAGGATGCAACAGACGACACCATCTTTAGGTACAACAAAATTCTTTAGAGAGATCCCACACATTTCTCAACTGTTGCAATTTTACAGAGGTAAATATCATGAGTTGGTTCCTCCTAAGCAATGAGAGAGTTTCAAATAGTCTCATTCTGGTAGATCTCATTCTTGAACTACTAGCACGGGTGTCACACAACCATTTCCTAGAGATAGGAGAGATCCAGGTGCAGGTCCATCGGGTAGAGGGGGTACCAATTCCATGAGAGTAGTAACATTTGGTGGGAGCTCGACATAGCATTTTGTGATCTTCCTTGGACATTGTGTATACACCTTTTGTGAGATTGAGGATGTTTTTCCCATGATATAGTGCCCTTTTGGATTTTGATGTATCTCATCCTATTTTTTGGATATCCTTATACATGTGGACATTATGACATTTTTGATGATATATGATATGCTGCGGTGATTATGATGCATTTGATTTCCCTATTATGATATGCAATGTTGTGACTTTATTTAATTTCTATGTGATGATAATGATTAGTCAATGAATGTATTTGTGATCATGTTTATGCAATGTGATGAGATGAGTATGATTATGCAATGTGATTTTATTTATGATGTGTAATGCAATATAATTTGATTTGTGATGTGTAATGTGATTTGATTTATTATGATTATGTAATGTGATGTGATTTGTAATGCAAATGATGGAATGTGCATGACTTCAAATGTTCAAACTTCCAAAAGTTGTGGGAAGACTACAGTAGATTGATCTTTTAAGCTTTATAATATGTCCCCACTTTCTTAGAAATCTAAAGAGACTCACTTATTCAGGCGTAGTGGATGACCTGATTTTGATGTTGAAAATGATATGCAATGTATGTCCTTTTTTATTTTCTTTTGTACATTTTCTGATGCAAATATTATGAGGGAATATATGAATGTAAATGATGTGAGAATTTTTTCTAAGATATGCAAATGATGATGCAACTGATGTGCAACTAAATGAGAATGATGTGTTTTTTTGGTTAATGTCCAATGTACTCAATCCATTAATAATAGAGATGACACCATTGTGAAATTGTTTCAACATTGAAAAACCCCATAAATACACATGCAATACTAACATGAATGTAGTCTAACTTAACTATGCAATTGTCATTTTCAAAAGTTGAGATTTATATTAACCAATTTGTCATGTTTTTTATCATCATTGGGCCTTTAAAATGTTGAAAGTGAGTACAAGAATCGATGGCATATTTTAGACCAAGATGACCTGAGTACTAATTCCATGATGTTTTAAAATTGTAAGTTAACACAAGCATCTAAGTATAATTAAACCAAGATGACCTGAGCATCGCTTGCATAAATAGACAAGAGTTAATCTTTTTCCTATACAAATTCAGAATGTCATCAATGATACTTTGTAGCGCACGTCTCACGACAACTTGCATAGTAATAATGATAAACTCACAGACAACAGACAAATAAAAATCATACTCCTTCCTTGCTCCTCTAGTTTGATACATCATCGAGGACTAGAGAGATATGATATCAAAAATAAAAGTAGAACAATTTGAACTTTTGTGTTTAATGTGATAAACCCTTGATTTAGAAAGATCATCATCCATTTGAAGTTTGTGTGTGTAACGTTGGTCCGATGACTATTTTCCTATTGGTTCAAGCTCAAATTTTATTTTCCCCCAGTGCAGGGTGTGACAGGACCACGACGACCAAGACCTAACCTAAAGACCTATCCTAGGGGCCTCGGGGGCTCATCAACAGATTAGCCTTTCCTACGTTATACATGTAGAGACCACGTAGTTCGACTGACAACACGACCAAGATTTACAAGATGAAAATATGAACATAGCAAACACCTAGAAGATTGACCTAAAGGTCTTGGGGGATAATCAAAGATCACCCTTGCCTACATTTAAAGCTCAAAGACGACGTAGTTTGAATAAAGACTATATTTTTGACTTTTTGACCTGTTTTGGGATTTTGACATGTTTTGAATGTTTTTGGGATTTTGACATGTTTTGAATGTTTTTGGATTTTGATATTTTTTGAATGTTTTTGGATTTTGATATGTTTTGAATGTTTTTTGGATTTTTGATTTGCCGACCTTGAGAATGTACAAGAATCCAATCCAATGCAGGACATGCCCCCAATGTGATATGATAAGACAAACTGATTTTTAGAATGGATTGAGTAATTTGAGGGGATACCATGATACAAACACTGGATCAAGCTATGGCACGAACATGGAAGCATTAAAAATGCAGAGATGGAATCATGATGGATGAACGTTGCAGAGCAAGTCACATAGCCCAAGATAGATGGAGAGTACTTATTTTATGCAAGGCACCTATTTTCCAGGTTTTCACCAAGCTACTTGCCCAAAGTGCCACCAAAGTGGTTTTCACTAGAGGACGATTCTTTTTCTTTACTATTTTTCAATCCTTTTTTTATTTTTTTTAGATTTTTGCATTTTTTTAGTATTTTTGGTATTTTTCTAGGACCTTTACCAATGCACTGGATGAGCTAGGTGTAAAACCTTTTGAGATGCAATTTGTTGAGGGATTCATCAAATAGATCCCCTTTTGGTGTGGATAACTGATATGCTCTTGATCCAAAGACTGATACTATAATAAAGGGACATAGCTAGTTAGGTTCAAATTTCCCCTTCTCTCGATCTTGTTGATTACGGGAATTTTCTTTTAAGACTAAGTAACCCACTTGAAATGCTCTAGGTATTACTCTATTATTGTAGCTCCTAGATATCCTTTGTTGATAATATTTTAGGTGATCAACTGCATGCTGTTAGTGTTCATCCAACAGTTCTAATTCTTGTAGCCTAGATACTCTGTAATCCTTGTCTAAAATCAACCCTTTAAGTGACACACATAGGGATGGCATCTCAACCTCAATAAGTAGAATGGATTCTAATCCATAGACAAGAGAATAAGGTGTTTCTCTTATCTGGGTATGGATATTGGTTCTGTAAGCCCACAATGTCGAGTTTAGTTGAACATGCCAATCATGTCCAACTTCATTGACGATTTTCTTCAAAATCTTCAGGATAGTCTTGTTTGAGGCCTCTGCTTGGTCATTCCCTTAGGGATAGTAAGGTGTAGAAAATCAATGTTGGATATGGAATATTTCACAAATCTCTTGAACATCTTGATTCTTAAAGGGTTGGCCATTATCCTTAATGATAGATTGAGGAAAACCATACCAACATATGAGATAATTTAGGATAAATGAGGAGATTTGTTTCCCAATGATGGTGAGTAGAGGAACAACTTCAATCCACTTGGTGAAGTATTATGTGGTTGTGATTATAAACTTATGTCCATTAGAGGAAGAGGGGTGAATCTTGCCTACAAGGTCCAATCCCAACTAGAAAAAAGGCCATGTAGATGTGAAGGGATGCAACTCTTGTGCAGGTGCATGTATCAAGTTTCCGTGAATTTTACATTTGGAACACCGTTTGACATATTGAAATGACTCTTTCTCCATGTTCGGCCAGTAATACCCCAATCATAATAATTTATTAGCTAAGGTTAAGCCACTTGAATGTGTTTCATAGATACCTTTGTGAACCTCTTGTAAAGAGATTTCAACTTTGTTATGTTCTAGACATCGAAGAAGGGTACCATCCAAACCTCATCTATAAAGCACATCAACTATTAGGGTGTGGTGAGCCGCTTATCGAATAATTTTTTTTTTTTGGTTTTGAGATAAGTTAATTGGAAGGGTATTGTCTTGTAGGTAGGTATGGATTTCTCCATAGAGGGAAATTTGAGGGTCAAAAATATGGAATATCACTTGGGATTCTATATCTTCATAGGCTGGGTTGGACACTTTTTCTACCATGAATTCATAACGTCTTCGTTGTTTAGGTATCTACAAGAGAGAAGTAATGGTGGCCATTACATCTGCAGCTTTGTTTTCTATTATAAGAATCTGTGTAAACTTGTCATGCTTTGTTTGATAATCATCATTGACTTGGTTGATGACCAATTGTGAGTCACCATAGACTAGAAATTCTATGATTTTCCATTCAATAGCTATCTTGATTCCAATGATCAATGCTTCATATTCAGTTGTGTTGTTGGTGTAGGGGAACATTAATTTGTAGGATTTTGAAATTGTGTATCCTTGTGGCAAGAAAAAAAAGATTCCTACGCCTAATCCATGTTGTGTATAAGAGCCATCAAAGTATAGCAACCACTGTTGTGTAGATATGGTTAGGACATCATTATCAGGGAATTTAATGTTCACTGGATTGTTATCTGACAATGGTGCTTCAACTAGATCTATTATGGCTTGACCTTTAATTGCTTTCCTTTCCACATACTGGATGTCAAACTCACTCAATATCATGACCCACTTGGCTAACCTCTCTATTAAAGTAACTTTACTGAGTAAGTACTTTAATGGATCAATTTTGGCAATGAGTTTGATGGTGTGAGTCAGCATGTAGTTCCTTAATTGTTGTGTAGGAAATACAACCGCTAAGAAAGATTTCTCAATAAAGGTGTAATTGATCTCATAACCATTTAGGGTCCTGCTAATATAATAGATGGCTCTTTCTTTTCCTATAGAATCTTCTTGTGCTAATAAATCTCCCAAAGACATCTCGGTTGTTGCAATGTATAGTAATAATGGTTTTCCCTTGACTAGTGGTATCAACATAGGTGGTGTCATCAGGTAATGTTTTAGTTGACTGATGGAAACTTCACATTTTTTATCCCACTTGAAAGAGACATTCTTGTGTAATAAGTGATTGAAAGGATGAGTTTTATCAGCTAGTTGAGCAATAAATCTCCTGATGGACTAGAACCTTCCTTGTAATGATCTGAGTTGGTTGATATTTTTAGGAGGCATTTCCATGATGGCTTTGACCTTTACAGGATCCACCTCAATGCCTTTAGCTAAGATAATGTATCCCAAAATTTTAGCTGATGTTACACCGAACACACATTTCTTGGGATTTAACCTCACCTTGAATTTCTCCAATCTTGTGAAGATTTTGTCTAGAATCTCTAAGTGTCATTCTCTAGTGTAGGATTTTTCCAACAGATCATCTACATAGTCTTCCATAAAAGTATGCATCATGTCATGGAAGATGGTAGTCATAGCTCTCTGATATGTAGCTCCAATATTTTTCAACCCAAAAGGCATTACATTCCAACAAAAAGTGCCCCAAGGAAATGTGAAGGTTGTTTTATCTTGATCTTCGGGTGCTATATTTTTTTGGTTGTATCCTAAAAATCCATCCATTAGTGATAACATTTTGTGCCTGGTAGTCAAGTCTACAATCAAATCAATGTTTGGTAGAGGAAAATTATCTTTTGGACAGGCTTTGTTAAGGTCCCTGAAGTCCATGCATATCTAAATGTTCTTATTTGGTTTGGATACCAAAACAATGTTTGATATCCATTCGACATAGTCAATAGATCTTATGAATCCTACATCTAATAGCTTTTTCAACTCATCTTTCACCAGAAGGGCAATATGAGGATGCATCTTTCTCATTTTTTGCTTTATTGGTTTTGTGCTAGGTGGTAATGACAAATTATGCATAACAAGTTCTGGATCTACATCTGGCATGTAAGTGTATGACCAAGAAAAGTTGATTTTCCTCTCCTCAAAGAATTTGGTGAAATAATATTTCTCCTCTTCTATCATGGATTCCACTAAATGCAAGGTCTTCACTATCTCAGTTGTACCAAAATTGATGGATTGTGTAGGTTCTATTAGCACTAGAGATCTCTCTTGATAGTGTTCTAGGAGAGTGTCAAACCTTCCATCTCTTGGTGCCTGAGAGAGGTTTTCACCTTGAGATATGCTCTTTGTTTTTACTTTTTCCTGATTTAATAGTGCCACCAAGTGGTTTTCACTATTAGACCCATTTCCTATATTTTTCATTTTGTAGCTAAAAGGTTTAACACCCCCTTCGTCAAGAGCTTTTTTTTGAGATTCAATGGTGGAACATGTGTCAAGGTTATCGTAACATAGGAAGTTCACAAGTGCATCATCGTTTGAAAATGTGGGTATGTCAAGCATCTCATTTTGATCCCAATCAATTAGTTCAGAATGCATTAAGGACAAGGAGTCATTAGATTGGTCAAGGTCATAAGGTGTAAGCATTAGGATAGCCATGTTATCAAATTGTCCAATGAGGTCTAAGATGTTACTCTCTTCCAATGTGTCTATCTCGCTCTAAGAATTATCATCTTCACTTGAGTCAATAACATATTATGATCCATATTCAAGTGGTCTAGAACTAGAACTTTGTCCTTTCATACATATTGGTGTATACTTTTGGATTACATCAATCTCTTTGTCATGGCAAGATTCCTTAGAGAGAGAGTCCCATTCATATTTCTTGGAATTTGTTTCATGATCCTCACTAGCCTATAGCTGTAAGATTCTTTCTACGGCTCTTTGAGTAGCTTCCTCTTTCGAGTCTTCTCTGTATCCAAGTCCTACTTTTTCTTTGGGATTCATTTTGACAAGCTGTATTGGTTCACTGATGCCTTCTTTTCTTTTACCCAAAGGACCATTTCCTTCATATCCCATCTTTGTCAGAATTGTTTGACCCTTGCCATACTTATCTATGCATATATTAGACATTGATACTTGTGAAGGTCCTTCATCTTTGTATAACCAGTTTAGGACATCCCTATCTTTTAATTCCTCTACTTGAGTGCTTTCTTTTATAAACTTCCCATCAAAGAGAGTGATGAGTTGTAAAGATTGTTGTCTTGAGGTAGATGGTTGTCTATGTGACTTAGGAAAAGATGAAAGTTGTGATAAATATGAAGATTTCTCAAATGAGTATTCCCCCATGTCCTTGTCTTTAATTTGGATCCTTTCTAAATGTTTGGATAAGGTGTTAAGCTGACTTCCATCGTTGCGTGAAATAGAGTCAATGACCCCTTTGTCTTTTGATTGAGCCTTTTCCTCATACCATCTTCACAAAGAACCCACTAGACTTTCTTTATTTGATGGATTAGATTTGATGACTTCTCTATTATGTGGTACAAAGGTATCTTGACTTGTTCTGAGTGCATTGCAATATTTGGGATTGTTAGAATCAACAACAATGGTGACCTCCTACCCATTGAAAGGAAATTTAAGGCACTAATGATAGGTTGATGGTACCACTTGCATTTCATGAATCCATGGTCATCCCAAGAGTATGTTATATGTCAATTCCTTGTCTAACACCTAACACACTATGCCTTTGATGATTGGTCCCACTTGAATGGGTAAGATGATAAATCCTTGGGAGGATCTTTCTTCATCATCATATGCTTTTATGGTGATTTTTCTTCTAGGATCAATAGCATTTTCAGAATATCGTAATTCACAAACAAGCTTGAGAGTGCAGATATTTAGGCCTACTCCTCCATCTATAAGGACAAGTTTGACATGATGTTTATGTATTAGGACTTCGATGTGGAGAACAACATTATGCGGATGGGTGGTGGATGCATCATCATATTCAGAGAATGATAAGCAATGAGGTGCAGTCAAATGTCCCACCATAGCTTGAAATGTACAGACTTCCAAATTTTTTGGTACTGTGGTTGAAACTAAAGCTTGTTCTAGGATTTCTTTGTGTGCCAATGAAATCTTGAGAAGTTCCAATATGGATATTTGAGCGGGTATCTTCTATAATTGATCCATGATGTTATATTGAGTTACAGGAAAAACATTTGTTTTGGAAATGGTGTTTCTTTAGTCCCCAGATTAGTCTGATTATTGTTTTGGCTAACATTTGGAATGTTGGGAATATTGTTGGTCTGATTGGTCTTGGTGGCAGCTACTGTTAGGTTGAATACGGGTTTGGTATTTTGATTTCCAGCTATGACCTCATTGTTACCCACGTTCTTGTTTCGTTGCCAAAATTTAGGTTTTTCCCCACTGTTGTAATTGTTAGAGGAATTGGATGAGTCTTGTCATTGTATGCTTTAATGAACCCTCTTTTGACTAAGGCTTCTTCGATTTTAATTCCATTTTCAATCAATTTTTTGAGGGTAGGGGGAAATTTTAATTCCAACCTATAACTCATCTCATTGTTTAGGTTATCAATGAAAATATCTATCTTTTCCTTTTTAGGCATAGGATGAGAATACCTTGCAAACAATCTCCTCCATTTTTGCAAGAAAATGAGGAAGGACTCACCCTTTTTCTGTTTCAAGTTGTAAAGGTCTTTCATGGTGATATCATGTTAGATATTGTAAGAGTATTGAGTGAGAAATCTATTGACCAACTCTTCAAATGTGTTGATGGGGGGTGTAATCTTTGAAAACAATTCAAGGCATGTCCCTCCTAGGCTTTGTGGAAATAGTCTCATCAAATAAGTTCCCTCATGCGAAAATTCTAGAATCATAGTTCAGAATTCCCTTACGTGATCTAATGGATCAGTTGTACCATTGTATTTATCATACTTTGGAAATTCACTACGTTTAGGGAAAGGAATCATGTTGATGTATTGATTAAAGGGATAAGGAAAAATGTCCTCGATCAAATATCATTTCAAAGTTCCCCTTTGCATATCTAGAACTTGTTGTTGAAGGTTTTTCATTTGGTGAGTTAAAGTAACCATTTGTTTTGTTTCCTTTTTAGGATTTTGGAGAGGCGATTTTAAGATATTGATGTCAAAGTTAGGGGGAAGTTTGACTCCTTGATTGGATAAAATTAATAGGTATTTTTCCCCATCTCTTTCCAAAATATTTTCCAAAAACTTATGGAAATTGGGGTCTTGTTCTGCTTGTCGGATATCCTCATCATTTATTTCTTGCCCTTGTGTGTTGTTGATTCTAGGAATATGGATTCATTTTGCATCAGCCATGTTGCTAGGGATCTCACTATTTTGAGATTTAATGTTGGGATTTTCGATATCAAAAGCTTCACTACTCGAACTTCATATGTTTTTTGTTTCAAAGTTGGGTGTTCCAAGTTCCTTCTCCTTGAGTCTCCTGTTTTGTGATCTTGTTTGGACGGGAATACAAGTGTTATGATTTAGACTAAGCTTTGATGTAAGTTTGAAATAGTCCCAAGGATTACAACTAAGTCAAATAGAATGACAAATTCTATTGATTAGACCAAGTTTGATTTGATTGCATGACATAGTTTCATGATTAAAGGATGAAAAATCCCAAAGATGAAACCGAGTTGTACAAGCAAAGATGTGATGGATATTGATGATTTAGGCACCTTGAAATGTTTAGATCTAGGTTTAGTTTGAAAATTTCCACTTGTATAGGTTCGTTTCGACAATTTTTAGACTTCTAAGGTATCTAAGGAATGATCTTGGACTCAAAGTTTTGACTCAAGAAACATAATTAAGGTACTCAAAATGTTGGAAAGGTCTTGGATTTTGACAATAGTACATCATGTATAACTCTAGATTATTTTTGCATGCTTTCTTGTAAAAATTGAAGGTTAACCTTTCTCTAAAGTCGTAAAGCATAGACAAACGTCTTTGATGTTGTTTTGGACTAAAAGGTTTGATCTTTGGTTTTCTAATCTTGACCTTTACTGAAATCATCATGTAAACCACATATTTTGACTCTGTTTTTCCTAAGGAATGGTTGAACACTGCTGAAAGGACTAATTTTCTGAAGATGGATGGACCTAAGTTACTGACTTGTCTACCTCAATGAATGTAGTTCTGAGTCAAGGTTTTCACTTTCAAAATGTAACTTTTTTTATGGTGTTTTGTTTGAGTTTCATTTTGAAGACACATCAAGTAGAATATACACTTCTAAGGCTGTGTAAGATAGTATTATTTTGGATTCCATGTGGGTTTTACCCCAACCACACTATCTTTAGTGGATGAATTAAAAAACTTTGCTACACTGGCTCCCCCTTACAGTGCACTCTCTTCTCAGGCCAACCAAGATTCCAGTCTCCATGAAACTCCCATGGTGAACTGATCACCTCTACTAAAAACTATAAGAATGTGGATGCCTTGGCAACAACCAATGCTACACCAAAGAATAGATAAAAGGATTTTACCAAAACTACAACAAGGGTTTTAATGCGGGAATTTCGTTTGTGGGGGATAATCCATATGGTGAGAGTCCCTTTCGATCCATCTTATTAGAATTATCCTCATGATACTTGAACTTTCCTCAAGTATCCACATTTATATCCCAATTGGAAGTCACTTGGCTTTAGCATGTTATTGGCTGGGTCGTTCCCTTGGGTGATTACTTTTTCCCACAAGGCAGGTCCTCTAGGATAAACAAAAGCAAGCAAGTATACCCATAGTTTGATCGATCTTTATTTCACATCAATAAAGAGAGAGCTCATGCCATATACTCCACTTACACTCACACATAGACAAGAATGGGTCTAGCTTTTTGGATCACCCAGTTAAGGGGAGAGCATATGCCTACCATCCATCACATACAAAAGACATGGTGTTCATTAATTCGTTAATTAAGCTATGTTCCTAACTTAACCAAAAGGAAACATGATGTTTATTATCCCTTTACTTAAGCTACATTCCTATCTTAACCAAAGGAAACAAGTAAATAATGTCTAGCCCCTGCAATATGTTAGTAGTTTATGTTTTGAGTCTTTCATAGCGAATCTGGGAAAACCTGCAAATGCACAATATAGAATCTGAGTTTCTGATTTTGGTGACAAACTACAAGAGGTTCCAAAAGAGAGACAAGAGGTGCCAAAATAGAGACAAGAGGTGCCAAAACTCCATAAACAATGTCGAATGGTCTCAAAACAAATTAAAATGGTCTGTGAATTGCTTGTAAGAGGCACCAAAAATCTAAAAGTGGCCCAACATGGTCCCAAAATAGGTGAAAACAGTCTTAGAACAACTTCCAAGAGGCACCAAAATAGGTTAAAGAGGCGCCAAAACTCTAAAAGTGGCCCAAAATGGTCTCGGAACAGGTGAAAACAGTCTTGGGACAACTTGCAAGAGGTGGAAAAACTCTTAGAACAAGCCAAAATGGTCTCTACACTACTTGCAAGAGGCACCAAAATAGGTGCAAGAGGTGCCAAAACTCTAAAAAAAGCCCAAAAATACCTCGAAATAGCTCAGAATTTCCTCCAAACTGGTGTAAACATTCCCAAGTAATAAACCTTGAACCTAATATCATGAAATCATCAAAAAATTAGTAATAAGTGAGACAAAGGCCCCACGGTGGGCACCATTTTGTGTGTGTGTCGAATGTGGAGAGTGGATTCTAATGTCAACACAAACCTTAATGAGACAGTTTATATTCAAAGTTTGAAGCAAGTAAAACTACCGTATTCATAATACAATCAAATCTTTCAAATACGTATCATTGTCCTCTATTTTTAGGGATTTATTAAACTATTTGACCCTCATATTTCTATGGGCACAAAAGTTGTTAAAATGACTACCTAGAAAATGAGATTTGATGCTTAATATGCAAGCTAAGATGATTTCTATGTGCAAATGTGTGTTGGAATGATTAGTGGTATGCTTCTAAATGAAACAAAATGATGGAAAGGATAATGGATGCAACGATAAACGAAGGATGATGTTGATGATAGATGAACAAGTGGAGATGAGTGATATGATATGAAACTAAAATGAACTATCCATGATTATGCATATGCTCAAATGAAAACATAAAGAAAACTAACCTAAAATGTAATTATGATGCAATGGAGATAATAAAATGTAACTATGAAGCAATTAATTAATCTAAGATGAGAATGTAAAGTAACACATGATATGAAAACTAAGTATAAGACTCCATGAAAGCTCCAAGATCCTACGAAAAACCTACATGGTAACAATACTCAAAGTGTGGATGAAAAATGGCATTATAACACTATTCTAATTTATATCTAAAATAGCATTATAATATTAAACTCAAAAAGTGGATCCTAAATGCTAAGGCAAGAGGGTGTATTTATAGGGTTTCTCAAGCATAAAGTACCTTTCACCAAGTAGACTTGTAGTACCCCTCCATTCTCACCTGAGATGTGCAGGTAGTCTAGCTAAGGAGTCGGAAGAGAAAGATAGGACAAGGGCTTCTAATGGTATTTTATATGTTGAGATTGAATTAATTAAATAAGGGTAATATTATTTATTAAAATATTAGATTAAATTGCATTTAAATTTTTAAATGTTTTATTTATGGTTTTAAAAGTCATGGGTTTATTAAATGTTAATTAAATATTAAATTGTGTTTATTATTTTAATGAATTATCTTGTTGAGGATAATTGTTAGAATAAATTATATAAATTAATTAGACAATGTGCTTTGTAAGTAAAAGTTGTAAAAAGCGGAGATTAAAACAAAAAAATAATTGAAAATAGAAAAAAATAAATAAATAAAAGAATGAAAAAGATGATAGAACGAATGGGAATTGAGATTTAACGAAAAGCTTGCTTTTTAAAATATAATTTCTTTTATTTATGATTTTTAGAACTTTTGGAAGAAAGGGGGGGTAATATCTGTTATTTGGAATTGAAATTTAGGGTAAGTTTTACATACACAGATTTTTTTTATGAAGAGAGAAATTGAAAAAAAAAGGAGGGTTATGCATCTTTGGAAAAGGGTTTTTGGATTCTTTTGTTTTGGAAAATGATTTGAAAAGAGTCTGGAGATTAAGGAGTTGGGTTGGAGATTTGAGCACGGTATTTTGGAAGGGAGATTCGGAGCAGGAACAAGGAACTTTTCGTGAAGGCCATCATGATTGAACGAGCTTCATCAGACTCTCGAGAGCGTAGGACTAAAGGTTCCACTCTCTCTCTCTCATATTGATTGTTTTCGAATCTGTAAAAAAATAGATATGTGTTTTGAATCCACCTTTACTTGTAAAAGAAAATCCTTCTGAGAATTAGATTAAAATAGGTTCTCTGAGAAAATAAATAAATAAATAAATAGATAAATAAACAAATGAATGAATATAGTTGATTGTTTTAAATTGTCAAAGCAAAAAAAAAAAAAAACTACATCTTCTAAAATGTCCAATTTGTCTATAATGGAATTTAGAGAAAATTTGTTCATTCTTTGAAAATAATGAATTTAAGATTTTGAAAATATATTTATGTATAAATGTATTCATTCTGTCTCTTGTATCTTACTCTGTTATATCATTACTCATATGCATTTGTATAAAATATATATATATATATATATATATATATATATATATATACATACTTATACTTATTTCATTTTATATGCATTCGAATGGAAAATTATTTTACTCAAAATTTTAAATATTCTGTGTTTTCGTTGGGGCCGAATCCGTGCATTATTTCCGTACACGCTTTAATATTAAAGACGGGTTTTATTTTATTTTTAGAGTACATAATAAAAAAATTTAAAAAAAAAAATGTATTTACAGGGAAGGAGCGTGATCCGCCCCCTCCCCATCACTAGCGAGTTGGCGCAGTCATCAGCCATGGCGCTGGCGGTCCTTGGCGCACAACCGGCGGAAGGCCCTGGCGGAGCTGGTAGCGAGTCCTTGGCTACTGGGTACTGCAGCATCCGATGACCTTTTTAAAAATAAAAGTTTGTTATTATTTTAAATTTAATATATATATTTAGGGTATGTTTAAATATAATTTTATTTTACTAAAATTTTAATTATAATATATTTTATTTAAAAATGTAAATTTTAATTATTTTATTTAATATTATTTATTTTATAATGGAAATATAATGATTTAGTTTAATGTTAATCTATTACATTTTAAAAATGTAATTTATTTTGTATTTTATTTAAAATGTTAAATAATGCCTTTGTATAGGTTATGATATTCTTGAGGGTATTATTTTATTATTTGTTTGGATTGAACAAATATTTTAAATAGAAATTTTATTTTGGGTTTTGTTTATCAAGAAGATTGCATTTCGTTATATTCGATGATTGGAATCTGATTATTTTTTTTGTAATGATCAATTATTTGCTGATATTAATTATTTAATTGGGGATGAAATTAAATTTAATAATGCGACTTGCAAAATATATTTTGAGTTTTCTTTTATGTTATGTTATGTGTTGTCGTGAGAGGGCTAATGCCTCGCAGGTTCTCGTTCGTGTATTATGCATTATTTATTTTTAGATTCCTTCCTAGGTGATTAATCGAGTAGGTAAGTGATTTTTATTGACATCCGTAGATAATTGAAAGAGATTGGATTAAATATATAGGATAGTAAAAGGATTGAATGTAGAATTGCTTTACATTAAAAGAATAATTAAATATTACTCTGAAAATCAGTTGATTATTGTCATAGACATTTGGATGAATGACTAGCAAAGTACAGTCGTGATTATTGCCTTATGGCAAAGATTATCGAATTATATCTTCAATTTCACAATGTTGTGATATCCTTAAAAGTCGGAATGTTGATGATCTTTAAAATAATGTTTTCTTTTAGTTGTTTGAGATAACTTTTAAAGAGGAGTTAAATGACTCTTCGGAATTTATCGTTTCCTTTATGTTAGTTTAATACTATCACTATGTTTGTATTAGTAATAGTGATTGGTGTAAATATGTATTGACTTTTAAATAGAATATAATTGTTATTTTTTTTATGTTCAGGACTAGTGCTTGGATTGTATTCATACTTAACCAAACAATTGAATGATTGATTTTGATCAACTTACATTTAGATAAATGAGAAGGCCAATGCAAGTAAATGAATTTAGATAATTTCTTGAATGATTATTCTTCCTTGCATTCTTTCTACCATTGATTCATAAGTCCTTGATAGGGATAGTTACGTTTTAAACTCTTGTGAGTATGATTAACTGGATTGTTCGAGTGGTTTGGTCTTCCATTGGTGATTGCGAGTCATTAATGGCTACTGTTGTTATGCCTTGTGGCCTTCCTTGTGCAAGTATGAATAAATATTTGAGTAGACTATTTTTATTTTTGTTTTTATGCTTACCTAGTTCTTCCGTCTTCGGCTTCACCTAAGTGGGTGGCAGCCGCCTAAGAAACTGTCTGGGGTGATGGACCCTAGAAAGGGTTGCATACCCACTCTTCTTGTATGTACTTTTTGTATGGGTCACATAATGCTTATGAATAGAGGTTTGAGTTTAGCGTGTATTTGTGGTGTTGTGTTACTTTGTATTGGGGTAGATTCCTCCTTGAATGTCTTATGAGTGAACCCTTGGTTGGTCAGTCAATGAGTTGGAGCAGCTCAAGTTGTCGAACTACGGTGCCTCTGCGAATTATATACGTAGGCAAGGCCATCGAGTGATGAGCTCCCGAGGCATTAGGTCGGGCCCCTAGGACTGTTCTTCTGAGTCTTGTTTGAGTCTTGTCGTTTATTTTCGGTAACGTAAAAACTACCATTGATTTATATCACTCCTTTTAGTGATCATGTGTTAACTATCTTTGATCTAATGTGTGTGCCAAGTCATGTAGACTTTGCAGGTATAGGCATTGGGAGCAAGGACTTGTCGATAAAATAGGATGTAAGAGGTATGTAAGTTGACCTAAGTAAGTAGACTCTATTGCCAAAGTTAATAATTCACTTCTATCTTTTCGTGTGATCATTGAATATAGTTCCAAGTGGTGAATTGTGTTGTTGTTATCTTGTTTTCGTTGTTAGTGGTTTGTGAAGTAACCTCGCGTGCCCCAGATAACTAAGTGTGATAGCGTAATGTAATTTGTTATGTGTGTATGGCTAATGTTCTTACATGTTCAATTGTATTGTTTTAAAAAAAAAAAATTGTTTGCCTTGTCTGTGTTCTCTGGGTTGCATGACGGGCGTTACAACTTGGTATCAGAGCCAAGGTTCTAACACTGGGCACTCTGGTTTCATATGAGCCCATTATGTTGTCCGGTTTATATATTCTATCTAGAAGGAAAGTTAGCCTACATATGCATATGTTATGAAGGCAAAAATGTTATACTAAATGGATAGAGGTGAATGCGAATTTATTAATTTGAGTTGTTAAGTGATCATAGTAATCATGATATTGGCTTGTAGCATCATGAGATATATGGAAATAGTACTTATGGAATGTGATCTTTTGAAGAGTAATGGAGTTGTGCATGTAATTATAACCCCTGTAAATGTGAGAAACCAGTAACCGTGCATTGATTGAGTGTTGTGAGTACCCTGTGCTTGCTTTGTGTGCCATGCGATGGTGATACTATGTATCCATCCATGGGGAAACTGTTGTATTTGGTGTGGGATTAACCATACCATTATGTGTGATTGTTACCTGATTGAGGGCCAACCCACGTGTGGTTGAAAATCTATACATATAAGAGTAGCCAAAAGCTAGTTTCATGGATTCTTTTCTTTTGGTTCTCTAGTCCCTCAATCTGTGAAGGGGTAGTAGCAGCCACAAAGTTCCTTGGGCGGAGTGTGTAGCGTACGCATATTGCGACGCAGAGTGTTCTTAGCTCAACCGATCCCGAGGAAACGTACTCACTACTTCCCCTTATGATGAATCAGGGTACTTGATTCATATGTGCCAGCCTAAACCCCACAGTTTTGAATATAGCAGCATTGGTTGTTAGTATTGGTCTGGCCGTCCATAGGGACGTTGAGCTGACATTAGCGAGTGAACCTCGTTCGTATGAGAGGTGAAGCTCGAGTAGCCCCATATTGATATGCCCACATATGTATTGCATACACCGTATTTGCACATGTTCCGACATGATGCAATGGATACGATGCCACACCCCACTGATGTTCCGACATAGTGCTGGTGATGATGCCGTGTTGTTGATGGTAGCGAGCTGGGCTCGAGGACACGATGCCACGTGCTTAGACACGTGAAGGTGCACTATGAGATGTGCTATGATAGCCTACTTATGTGATGAGCGTAATGGGGCCTCACACATTTGTAGAGGGATACTCATGTTTGCTTTCGACAGTGTTCGGGTTGGTTAGCATATGGGTAGGGCCTGGCCATGTATACCTCTGGCGACGGCGAGTACCTGCGTGTGCCTTTTCCACGAGGTATCGCTATGCGGGGTGTGTCTAGCGCGTGCCTACTTCCGCGGAGCCACGGACACACTGCCATGCGGCATACGACCAGTGCGTGCCTTCTCCGGCTGGTGTATGACCACGCCGCACTGAGATGCGATGCAGGATGGAGGCCGAGGTGCACATCCTATGCGGGCAACCAAGGAGTGCGAGGGCCACTTGGTTAGTCCATGTCGCGTGACGACGCGAGGTAGAGTGTAGCCGAGGAGCACACTCTGGGTCATGTGGATGGCGTGCTCACTCCGCACCACATGGGGGCTGTTGTATAGCCGGACGTTGTTCCCTCCTTCCTCGTTTGGTGGCTAGTATCTAGTCACGCAGTGTTGTATAGTGCAATTTCTAAGGTTGTGAACTTTCTTTATAATTATTGATGATTTTCTAGTGATTGTGAAAGCTGACACTTTGTTATATTTGATTGTGATGGTTTAGCCATACCTTGTGATATTATTTGCTTGTAGCCTTCGTGGTTACATTGGGTTTAGTGTTGAAATTGTGCACCTTTATTTCTTTATTGTTGAAATTGAATTTTTTTTGTTTTCTTTTAATTATGGCTTTGGTGGCTAAACTAATTTATCCTTATTGTTTTCGAGGTCGGCTATGTGTTGTATTGTGTTTCCTCTCCTAGGACGTATGAGACGGACTTGAGAGTGTATACGAGGAAGTAGACGCAGGGAACCTTGAGGATGGGGGTATGTGAGGCTATTTTATAGCTAGGATCCACTACCCACCTATGTGTGATGACTATCTCTTGGAGGCTAACCACCTTGTACAACAAGAGATGGTTCATAGTGGTCTTGTTTGGATGGTCTCGCCATGTGTGTGTGGCCTAACACCATCAAGCTACTGAGTGTGAGGTATGGATTATGTGAGATGGATATTGGCTCTTGGCTCATGGATTATGTATCATGGATTAGTATGCTGCTTTTCGGCGTCCAGATGGACTCCTATGTAGCCTTGTGATGTGCTTTTACCGGTGATGTGATTGTGTATGTATGTGTTAGATGTATATTTCTTATGTGTTGTTGCTTATTGATGTAAAAGAGGGATAACCATACTATCTTAAATGTGGGTATATTGTGACTCTGTGGTATAAATGGATTGGATATTATTGAGAATCGTAAATTGTGACTTAAATATGTTACTGAAACATGATATGGTGTGTATTTTTGTTAATTTCAAGTAATCATTTGATGTGTTCTACCTTCTATGATATTTTGAAGATGATGTTGTGTAAATGGAAAATGGAGTTATTAGGAGTACTTGCTATTGTTATTAATGCTGAAACCCAGTATGTTATTGTAAGAGATGTAAGGAATTATAAATAAAAGTAGTTAAGAAGATATTGTGTTCAAATGTGAAGCCGAATAGTGATTCTAATTGCAATGATGCAGAAAGAGGGTGTACATCAATTATAGATTAGAGAAATTTTGGTACTAATGTGGTTATGTTCCATTTTGAGCCATGTGACTTCCAGGAGTAAGTCGAGTTTTAGGGGGGGAGGATTTAGTACCCCTCCATTCTCACCTGAGATGTGCAGGTAGTCTAGCTAAGGAGTCGGAAGAGAAAGATAGGACAAGGGCTTCTAATGGTATTTTATATGTTGAGATTGAATTAATTAAATAAGGGTAATATTATTTATTAAAATATTAGATTAAATTGCATTTAAATTTTTAAATGTTTTATTTATGGTTTTAAAAGTCATGGGTTTATTAAATGTTAATTAAATATTAAATTGTGTTTATTATTTTAATGAATTATCTTGTTGAGGATAATTGTTAGAATAAATTATATAAATTAATTAGACAATGTGCTTTGTAAGTAAAAGTTGTAAAAAGCGGAGATTAAAACAAAAAAATATTGAAAATAGAAAAAAATAAATAAATAAAAGAATGAAAAAGATGATAGAACGAATGGGAATTGAGATTTAACGAAAAGCTTGCTTTTTAAAATATAATTTCTTTTATTTATGATTTTTAGAACTTTTGGAAGAAAGGGGGGGGTAATATCTGTTATTTGGAATTGAAATTTAGGGGAAGTTTTACATACAGAGAGATTTTTTTTATGAAGAGAGAAATTGAAAAAAAAAGAAGGGTTATGCATCTTTGGATTTTGAAAAAAGTTTTCAAAAAGGGTTTTTGGATTCTTTTGTTTTGGAAAATGATTTGAAAAGAGTCTGGAGATTAAGGAGTTGGGTTGGAGATTTGAGCACGGTATTTTGGAAGGGAGATTTGGAGCAGGAACAAGGAACTCTTCGTGGAGGCCATCATGATTGAACGAGCTTCATCAGACTCTCGAGAGCGTAGGACTACAGGTTCCACTCTCTCTCTCTCATATTGATTGTTTTCGAATCTGTAAAAAAATAGATATGTGTTTTGAATCCACCTTTGCTTGTAAAAGAAAATCCTTCTGAGAATTAGATTAAAATAGGTTCTCTGAGAAAATAAATAAATAGATAAATAAACAAATGAATGAATATAGTTGATTGTTTTAAATTGTCAAAGCAAAAAAAAAAAAAAACTACATCTTCTAAAATGTCCAATTTGTCTATAATGGGATTTAGAGAAAATTTGTTCATTCTTTGAAAATAATGAATTTAAGATTTTGAAAATATATTTATGTATAAATGTATTCATTCTGTCTCTTGTATCTTTCTCTGTTATATCATTACTCATATGCATTTGTATAAAATATATATATATATATATATATATATACATACTTATACTTATTTCATTTTATATGCATTCGAATGGAATATTATTTTACTCAAAATTTTAAATATTCTGTGTTTTCGTTGGGGCCGAATCCATGCATTATTTCCGTACACGCTTTAATATTAAAGACGGGTTTTATTTTATTTTTAGAGTACATAATAATTTTTTTTTTAAAAAAAAAAAAATGTATTTTGGGTCGGAGGGAAGGAGGTACCGTCCTACCCCCCTCCCCGTCGCCAGCCAAGGGCTGCGACAGCAGTCCTCGGACTGCTGTGCGCAGTCCTACGGACTGGCGTAGCAGTCCTTGACTGCTGCGTACACTGCTATGGCAGTGACCTTTTTAAAAAAATAAAATAAAAAGTTTATTATTATTTTTAATTTAATATATATATTTAGGGTATGTTTAAATATAATTTTATTTTACTAAAATTTTAATTATAATATATTTTATTTAAAAATGTAAATTTTAATTATTTTATTTAATATTATTTATTTTATAATGGAAATATAATGATTTAGTTTAATATTAATCTATTACATTTTAAAAATGTAATTTATTTTGTATTTTATTTAAAATGTTAAATAATGCCTTTGTATAGGTTATGATATTCTTGAGGGTATTATTTTATTATTTGTTTGGATTGAACAAATATTTTAAATAGAAATTTTATTTTGGGTTTTGTTTATCAAGAAGATTGCATTTCGTTATATTCGATGATTGGAATCTGATTATTTTTTTTGTAATGATCAATTATTTGGTGATATTAATTATTTAATTGGGGATGAAATTAAATTTAATAATGCGACTTGCAAAATATATTTTGAGTTTTCTTTTATGTTATGTTATGTGTTGTCGCGAGAGGGCTAATGCCTCGCAGGTTCTCGTTCGTGTATTATGCATTATTTGTTTTTAGATTCCTTCCTAGGTGATTAATCGAGTAGGTAAGTGATTTTTATTGACATCCGTAGATAATTGAAAGAGATTGGATTAAATATATAGGATAGTAAAAGGATTGAATGTAGAATTGCTTTACATTAAAAGAATAATTAAATATTACTCTGAAAATCAGTTGATTATTGTCATAGACATTTGGATGAATGACTAGCAAAGTACAGTCGTGATTATTGCCTTATGGCAAAGATTATCGAATTATATCTTCAATTTCACAATGTTGTGATATCCTTAAAAGTCGGAATGTTGATGATCTTTAAAATAATGTTTTCTTTTAGTTGTTTGAGATAACTTTTAAAGAGGAGTTAAATGACTCTTCGGAATTTATCGTTTCCTTTATGTTAGTTTAATACTATCACTATGTTTGTATTAGTAATAGTGATTGGTGTAAATATGTATTGACTTTTAAATAGAATATAATTGTTATTTTTTTTTTTTTTTATCTTGGGGACTAGTGCTTAGTTGTATTCATACTTAACTCCAAACAATTAGGATGATTGATTTTGATCAACTTACATTTAGATAAATGAAGGCATTACAATTTCTTGAATGATTATTCTTCCTTGCATTCTTTCTACCATTGATTCATAAGTCCTTGATAGGGATAGTTACGTTTTAAACTCTTGTGAGTATGATTAACTGGATTGTTCGAGTGGTTTGGTCTTCCATTGGTGATTGCGAGTCGTTAATGGCTACTGTTGTTATGCCTTGTGGCCTTCCTTGTGCAAGTATGAATAAATATTTGAGTAGACTATTTTTATTTTTGTTTTTATGCTTACCTAGTTCTTCCGTCTTCGGCTTCACCTAAGTGGGTGGCAGCCGCCTAAGAAACTGTCTGGGGTGATGGACCCTAGAAAGGGTTGCATACCCACTCTTCTTGTATGTACTTTTTGTATGGGTCACATAATGCTTATGAATAGAGGTTTGAGTTTAGCGTGTATTTGTGGTGTTGTGTTACTTTGTATTGGGGTAGATTCCTCCTTGAATGTCTTATGAGTGAACCCTTGGTTGGTCAGTCAATGAGTTGGAGCAGCTCAAGTTGTCGAACTACGGTGCCTCTGCGAATTATATACGTAGGCAAGGCCATCAAGTGATGAGCTCCCGAGGCATTAGGTCAGGCCCCTAGGACTGTTCTTCTGAGTCTTGTTTGAGTCTTGTCATTTATTTTCGGTAACGTAAAAACTACCATTGATTTATATCACTCCTTTTAGTGATCATGTGTTAACTATCTTTGATCTAATGTGTGTGCCAAGTCATGTAGACCTTGCAGGTATAGGCATTGGGAGCAAGGACTTGTCGATAAAATAGGATGTAAGAGGTATGTAAGTTGACCTAAGTAAGTAGACTCTATTGCCAAAGTTAATAATTCACTTCTATCTTTTCGTGTGATCATTGAATATAGTTCCAAGTGGTGAATTGTGTTGTTGTTATCTTGTTTTCGTTGTTAGTGGTTTGTGAAGTAACCTCGCGTGCCCCAGATAACTAAGTGTGATAGCGTAATGTAATTTGTTATGTGTGTATGGCTAATGTTCTTACATGTTCAATTGTATTGTTTTAAAAAAAAAAAAATTGTTTGCCTTGTCTGTGTTCTCTGGGTTGCATGACGGGCGTTACAAGACTACTCACTCTCATAGGATCACAGAGATCTTTATGAACTAAATCTAGTAGTCTAGTAGTAGATTTTTCCCTTGATCTGTAATGATTTCTTGCTTTCTTCCCAAACTAACAATTCCTGCAAATATCATTAATAGGCTTTGTAATTCTTGGTAAATCTCTCACGGCCTGAACAACACTAATCCTTTCCAAGTTATCAAAATTCATGTGACACATTCTCTTATGCCATTACCAACTATCATTTATCTGATTCATAAAGCATTTTCCATCAACACCCTTAAGTTGATAAATATTCCCTTCAGATTTCTTTCCTGTAGCAATCAATGTTCTAGATCCTTTCTGGATCTCATATTTCTCATCCTTAAACACAAGATCATATCCTTTTATGCACATCTAACCAACGCTTAGAAAATTATGCCTTAAACCCTTAACATAGTAAACATAATTAGTATGATGCTTGCCATCAAAACTTACTGAACCTATCACACAAATTTTAGCACCAATATCATCTTCAAACATAACCAAGCCTCCATCATATTTCTCAAGCTTAACAAAATTACTCTTATCACTAGTCATGTGATGTGAACAACCACTATCAGCTACCCAAAAAATTATTTTCTTGTTTAGCATGTAGGGAAGAGATAACCATACCTTCATTTTTCTCCTTCTCCTTCTATGAAGGGCTTTCCTTTACCTGTTTATTTGAATTAGTAGAAGTAGGTTTACCCTTAATCACCAGAAAAAGAATTCATTGTCATCTGGATCTTCATATTCTAAATCATCTGAAATAATAGTATACTCATTCACATAGTAAGCTCTATTGATTTTCTTTCCTTTCTTTTCCTTCTCATATCTTTTTCTATTCCACTTAGCTCTTTTCAGACACTTTGCAACATAATGACCTATTTCTCCACAGCTAAAGAATTTAAAGGGAAACTTACCTTCATACTTACTAGAGCCTTTTGTCATTCTTCTTACAAAGTTAGCTTCTATTTCATCAAAATTTTCTTCATCTAGATCTTCAAATTTTGTAGCTTTAAAAGAAGTCTCTTATTTTCCTCCATTTCTTAGATTCATCTTCCTCATCTCATTAGATGTCAAAAATCCTAACAGTAGATCCTTAGTGCAAGTCTTATAATCTATAGTCTGCTCAATAGCACTCACTTTCTCACTGTAAGCATCAGGAAGAGTTCTGAGAATCTTCTTTACAATCCCAATTTCATCTATAGTAGTGCCAAGTGATCACATTCTAGCCACTACCTCATCCAGTCTTTAAACATAAGCTTTAACATTTTCATCTTTGAACATATGTATAAGATCAAACTATGTTTCCAAATTTTGGAATTTTTCCTCTTTAACTCTTTCATCACCATCATGCACTCTTTCTAAAGCATCCCATACTTCCTTAGTTGTCTTTAGATTTTGAACCTTAATCAACTCGAAATGTACCAAACTATTCTTCAAGATGAACTTTTCCTTATTATTCGCTTCATGTGCTTTGATTTCTTTAGGTGTACTCAGACCATTAGTAGGAGGAGTATAAGGATTCTTGTAAGCTTTTTCCACATCATATCTGTAATACTCAAGATAATCTTCCATCAATACTTTCTAGATACCATAATTAGTTCCATCAAACCTCAGATAATCAAAGATCATTTTTCCAGCCATCCCAAACCTTCCTCAAGTGGTTAAGCTCTTCACCAAGGAACCAAGCTCTAATACCAATTCTTGAATAGGACAACTAAGAGGGGGGGTGAATCAATTGTCACAAATTTTAACCTTTAATCCAATCACTAGAACTAATACATGAAACTGCTTAAATGATTAATCATCAAAACATAAATGCAGTAACTCAAATCTAACACATAAACACAGTAACACCAGATTTACACGAAAAACTCAATAAGGGAAAAACCACATAAAAGATTAACTCACACTATATAGAATATCAAAATTGATTACAAAAGGCTCACTACCTGAAACAAGGCTCACTGCCTGAAATAAGGACTCATTGTCCACAAGGTTACAACTCAGAGGGCTCACTACCACAGATATACAAAGAAGACTTGCTATAGAGAGACTACAATCTCATTGCAATAAAGGATTCCACCACAATTACTTGATCAACTTGCATGAATTATAGAATTCACCTTCTGCTCATTGCATCCATAAACTCAACATTAAGCTTCACACTGATCTCCCACACACAACTCACACACACACTTTTTGAATAGCATCAATGTTGCATCAAATCTTTCACTTATCTTCCTTCTTTTCTTGTGTATGATTTTCATTACTATCTCATCGTGTATATATACTATCTCCAACCTTGAAAAATAAACAACAGTGTCCATCCAACTTCAAATTCAAATTAATTCGGAACAAAACATCCCAAGTTGGAATTAGAATGAGGGAGACCCAAACACATGCTTCACTAGGAACCAAAAATAGATCCAACATGCTTCATTAACTTTGAAGATAGTGCTCAACACACAGTTGGCCAAACCAGTGTAAAACATAGAACAATTAAGCTTAGAACTTCTAGAAACCAAAAAATATCTTCAATGTAATCAAAACATCTTAACTCTAGAACCACAAGTCAAAAGACTTAAATAAATAGAAATTTAGACCAGAAACCTTCTTTCAGACCTCAACCAGAACATAGAGAACCATAGTTCACAATTGGTGAACACAACTCGAACTTCACAATGAACCATTAGCCAAACATATCGATATAACAACCTTCAACAATCATGACCAACATATTTGAACCACACAAACACAGGGGCAATACTAGAGCAACATATGAATACCTATAATCTTCCTTTAATACAATTCTTTCAATATTCTCAACATATACAACCAACAGTAACTAGTATCTATAAGAAGTTGACCATTTGACATCAATGACAACACCTTCATTCCTTTCTATATTCTAGAAACAAGGTTTTTAATGTTGTAAAATGTAGTTTAAGACCTGATTCAGGACTAAATCACCTAGAGGTGCATATGAGTCCTAGTATGCATTAACAGCCATATTTTTTGGGACTGCAAATATTTTTTCAAGCTTCTTTAGTTTTTTAGGTGCCCCTCTATTCTTTCTTAGTTCATTATTCTGATTTTTAGTTTCATATCTTGAGTTGCATAGTTAAGTTTGCATACCATTTTCATCTTCTTCTTTCCAAGCCCTTGCTTGGTGGTGAACCCCCTTTTGTCTTTAATCACACCCCTTGTACACCCTTTTGTAGATATATTTCCCTTATTCCATCCTTAGATTGTGATCTCTAGGGTTTCCTTGAATGAATTGAAAGTGAAATAAGACCCCCCTTGTGTGTTCAATCTCCTAAAATGTGGAACCTACCTCCTATTTCCTTCATTGCATGAAGGAATGATGAATTAACAAATAATCCATGTTGCAACTCACCAAACCCTTGTAACAAAGGCTACAAACTTGTATGAAATGGCTAACATGAATGTGGATCTTGACTCTTGCTTGTATGTTATGGATCTTGACTTGAATGCTTACTTGAATCATAAGAACCTACATCACAAATGTTAGCTCAAAAACAAACATGGTGTATGATGATTTTGACATGATGCTTGAATCTTGAATGTAGCTCCAAAATACTTGATAATTAGCTCTTGAATTATCTTGGATGGGTATGTGGAGGATCATCATGGAAAAAACAAGCCCTTAAGTGGCAAAAAAATCAAAAAAATCAGAGTTAGGCAACTTGACGTAAAATTTGAATAAGTTATTTATATTATTTCAAAAATAAGTAAGAATAGAATCTGTATCAAATTGAATGTAGTTTCTAAACTACTAGGTTTGTTTAAAAGAAAAAATGTATTTGGGTAGTAAATTTGAAATTTCAATGTAGTAGTAATTCTAAATTTTAGGGAAAAAATAAGAAGTAGGTGTTTGTCTGACCACCCTAACCACAATAAAATGATAATATTTTTTTATATAAGATTTTAGATATAAGTAGAGTACTCATGTCCCAATGTGATGGCCCATCATGATCCTGCACATACCCAGATGCTCTTGTCATCATAAATTTGCTATAGTACTTGAATACTTAAAAATATTAGGTCTTGTTAGGAGAAAATATGTGAAATAACCTTGTATTTATACTCTTTTATGCCAAATTTCCCAAAATTACAACACCACAAGCCGACATCAAATCTAGGAGAATTAAATCCCACCAAGAATTGAATTCAAAATTAAGTCCAAGCTAAGTGGGACTCATATTCCAGTTGGGTCATATGAGTCCTAGTAGGCTAAGCTTGCGACACAAATTTCAAGAAAGGTTAAGTTTAATGCTAAATTCAGGACTAGGCCCCGAAACTTAGGTGGGACCCACATGCACAAGGTGGAATATGAGTCCCAGATCACTAAATCTGGTTCATACAATCCAAAATCACTATATTATGATTGGTCATCTAATATGTGTTGGGATTATCCTTAGAAAGATGCATTAAATAAGGCTTGTGGATACAAAATAGGACCAAATAAGCCATAAATAAGCCCAATTTTAGCAGGGAGGTACCATACAAGTGTGAAAATGTAAAGGGATGCATTTTTCTATACTATAGAAAGATACCCCTAAATAGTCTCATGAGTGGGGAATGATCCCTCTTTGTTGTTTCATTTATTGCGTGAGCTTAGTGTGGTTTGACCTTTGAATGTGTGTTAATATTGATGGTAACTAGTATTACCATTTTATCTAGTATGATATGTTTGAGAAATGGTTTCTAGTGAGGGTTAGTTTGGCCCTTGAGTTTTAGATAAGTGCTTCCATGTGTGATTATGATCTCGGTATCTTCATTAATTTTATGTTTGAATGCATGGCGACCCATGAGTCGTCTTCATTATTCTTGCAAGTTCTCCTTGGGTGTATTTGTAACAATGTATTGATTGGATTTGGTGTAATAATTTAACTCATGATAGAGTAATCTGAAAAACCTTATGTAGCTTAAGCATTGAAAGCAATGTGAGTATTCTTTAGATAATGTTGTCTATGCCGCATTATGCATTGTACTCTTAGTGAAGTATCATCACATGTGTTAAGGGATTATGTTAGTGCATAGATGGAATGTTGCACTATCATAATAGGACATTTAGATTAATGACTTATGTCCCCAAATCATTATGTCCTTATAATTATAATAATAATCTAAATGGGTGTTAGGAATTGCTTTCCTCTAGCATGAAATACATGATTAAGTGTTAAAAATAATTATGCTTGTTAGACTAGCATTATGTTGATTTTGTCTTGAAATCTCAATTGTAATGTACCTATGAAATACATGTATATATGTATCATTTTTTTACCATATGGTAGTGATGTATGAGGTGAGAAATGTTTTCATGTAATTGTAAATGTAAAATTCTTGTGGAAGTGGTGCAAAGACTTACCCTTCTATGAACAAAATTTGTGGTTATGATAGTAAACCTTGTTTATGCCTTTTTGCATTATAATGTGAACATGTGTCAAAATAAATTGTATGGATTAGTGTGGCTCTCATCAAGCTTGGTTGAGTGAAATTTATTGAATTATTTTTGTATTGTGTTTGAGCATACTCTCTCCAATGCACTTTAGAAGTACCACCCCAAGGTGTCGTGTAGTCGTCACTCCCTCAAAGGTGGCTAACTTTAGTCACAGTTTATTTATTCATGTTTTTATAATTGATGATTTGTTTTTATTATTGATGAACTCTCTCATTGATACACATGGATCAACATTGGATTAAATTAATTTTCTTCATGAATGGAGTAGTCACTAAAATTTTCATCTATCCATTTTATGGCCATTCATCACACTTGATTTATTGTTTCATTGCATGCATTTTATGATTTACGATTGGAAATGATAATTATTCCTTTGGGTTGTATTTTTATTCTTGTGTTGAGTATTCTAAATATTTGAAATTCTTGGTCATGTTATGTCTAATGTGTTGTTCCCTATCATGTTTGCAATGAACCTTTAATAAAATGTACAACTGGGAGTAGATGACGAATGGTGTGCCAAGTCTTGGTGTTCAAGTTAATTAGAATAAATTGCATCAAGAATAATGTACTTAATGGAATATTAATATATTTTGAGAAATTATTGTATTCCTATAGTGACTTCAATGTGTGTGAATATCCTTTTGTTTGGAATTGAGTAAAGTGTATTCAAATCGTTGTATGAAAGTGTTTATAGAATTATATGATCATTGATTGAAATTAAATGTGTGGCTATTTGTGTTACCAGCATGCTTGAAAATATGTTCTAGTAGATGACTAGATGTGATTTAATTCACCAATTAGATGAAATATTAATTAATATAGAAAATATAGGATACTATATATATCTACTCTTGTTAAATTTCCAATTAAAGTTAATTTGATGCATTATGGGAGTTGTTTTAGGTAATTTAATGATGTTCCTAGCTTTAGGCTAGAAGTAGATGTAGTTCTATTTGAGGAATTGGATATCTTGTGAAATCATGTCAATTGAATCTTATAGTGGTTGTTGGTCCTCTTTTTAATAATGAGATTATGATCTCATTGGGTCATCTTCTATACCTTGTGCTCAATTGCTATAAATTTCTAAGCCTCGATGTCTATGAAATTGCTTATGCCTCTTAAAGATTATTTTATAGAGTCTTGCCTTTATGGAACCTTTCTTTGTTCTTAGTAAATCTTGTAGATGGTGGACCTAATTGCCAGAACATAACATCAAGTGTAAGGGAAGCTAGTGAGGATAGTGTGCCAATCACTAAGATGGTTGGGTAACTAATTATTGGCTCAAATTAAATTCTAGTCAGAGCATCTGCTAGCCTTCTAGAATTGTATGTAATATGTTTGTGCCTAAAATTGGTAAGAACATTGATTGGTTACATAATGAATGTGGATAAATAAGATTTATATTAGATGACATTCTAAATGGTTAAAATTTAAATTGAAATAGAAGTTGAAATAGAAAATTGAAATTGATGGTTAGTCTAGATGTTTAGAAATGGAATCTAAAAATTCATCATGTTATTACTATGAGCTAAATTTATATATACTTTTATTTTGGTTTATGGGCTAACATTATTGATGAAAATTTAAGTGCAATTGTGCTAGTAAACATCAAAGATGAGAACATGGTCGAGGTAGGGGTGCTTAGTTGATTGGCATCGGTGAGTATGATGGAATCTTGTATAGACCATGTAGGTTCATATGTTTTGCATTTTGCATATAGTTTGGAAAAGTGTATTTTGTGAGTCTATGCATTGTGGTTGTTAGAATCTCATAGATGATTAATGTTTATGCTTTAAGATTGCTATGTCTTGGAAAGAAAAATGATTCAATTTTTTTTTTTTTTTATGTTATTTGGTATTTTTTGAACAACTGTGACACTTGATTTTGTTAGATGTTGTGGTTGTGTTGCTAATATATGGTTTCCATCAATGTCAACACGTTGTAAGTGGTGAAGTGAAGTTTAGTCTATCGGTGACTTTAGTACGTTGATGATTAGAGGTTGTGGACTAAAGGGTTTTTTGTTGAGTATATCTAGTTTATCCATGTTGAGTTTCAGAGATCCATGTGAAGATTTGATTGAGTTATGAAGAATGTATTCTGACAATTTTTTTGTTACTTTAGTTGGTGTTCCTAAATGAAGATGATGTGATTCTAGTCAGTTGTATTATGGCAGATGCTTCTCTGGTGATTCATGATGTTTTTAGATGTTTCTAAATCATACTCTATCTTTGTTGCACGTTTGTATTGATCGTTGTACTCATGATCCGATATTTTCTCTTGCGTGTTCATATTTTTCATGTTCATGGCCGACTAAGAGATTGTAGTGTGTTGTGCATCTTCGAGGAGTAATTAATTGGAGAATTTTCATGTTGGATCTATGTTATTTTGGGTCTTCACTATGTTGCAACCGACCTTGGTTGATTCACATTAATAATTGTTAGTGATTTTTGGTCGACAGTTTATATTCATTTTATTATTTTGTTGAATCTGACATGTAGCGATGTAATTTCCTATTGTGGATATATATAAGAGATTTTTTATTTGAATTGAAGTATGCCAGTGGATGTCGAGTGTGTGTGTGCAAGAATAATGTTCTAAATCATTTGAAGGCAGAGCAGAGTGTGAAGAAGAGTGAAGAAGAGTGAATAAGTGTTCATGTGTTTAACCAGAACTTTGATCAGGCATTAGAAAATGCTATTTTATTAGTTCAAATCCCCGCAAATATAATCCGAATCTTTTTGTAAGATAGTGTGTCTTCCTTTGGGTAGTTAGCCTTGTTGTAATTGAGTAGTGAGCTCTAGGCAGTGTGTTTGAATGCATGTGCATTCCCCATTTTTATTTCTTTATACTTTTAACAAAGTATAATCTTGTGGAGTGATCTCCACTGTGGTTTTTCCCCTAATAGGGTTTCCACATAAAAAAAAATCTTGGGGTAAAAGTAAGAAGTTGGGTACATGAAGAGGGGAAATCTCGAGGAAAAAAAAGTTTGTAAGAAACGCGTACGCGTTCTAAAATAAACACGTACATGCTACGGCTCGGGTACCGAGGCCTGGATCCAAATGTGTATATGTTTAGGCTCGCATACGCAAACCTAAAACACGTACGCGTTATGAAATGTGTATGCGTTTTGAAATGCGTACACATTTCGAGAAAGTTTTTTTTTTTTTAATAAACGATTATAATTTATTTTTCACCATTCTGAGGTGGGATGGAGAAGGAGAAAGGAGAGCGCAAACACATTTTAGAGGCCACAAAATTTTGACTGCCACCTCCTCCCATTGACACTAGCGACCTTGTCGACCTCTAGGTTAGTTTAATTCTTAATTTTTTTTTGCTTTTTATCTTTTTTTTTGTTTTTTAATTAGTATTCAATTTTTGCTTGTTTAGTGTATTTTAATTCAATGTTTTATTGTTTTTAATTGCATTTTTAAAAATCCAAAAATGTCAATTAAACAAAAAAATTTAAATTGTAAATTGAAAACTGTAAATGCTAAACCTAAATTGAACACATTTAAAACTTAGAAATTTCAAAACCCTAGAAACCCTAGTTTACAAAATTTACATAGGTTAATCTTTGGACATAAACCCTAAAACGTAAACCTAAAACCCTATTTACCCTAATTTACGTAAACCTAAAATGGAATATTTACCCTAATTTATGTAAAACTAAAATGGGCTATAGATAGACTATGTGCAATATGGATAGAGCTAGACACATAAATGTTATTAAATCAAATAAATATTAAATTGTGAAACATGAATTATTTCTACCCATTTCTCTTATTTGGATGAGATCCTTTGTGAATTATGTAAGGATGCATTATGATCATATTTAAGCCTTAATTTATAGGATGTTATTCATAAGATCTATAGGACAAGTGTGTAATCTAATTCCTATTTTAACTCTCATATGTAGTGGCATTGTTCTAGATTAGGAAAACTAAATGTTGTACTTTATCTAAACTAGTGTATCAAAGCTAACTTGTAGCATGAACATTTCAATTTGGAATTTAATTCAAATTACTTTTTTGAGAAACTTGTAGTTTAGGGTTTAGGGTTTAGATCTCCTCTTCCTTTTTAAATCATGTCTAAGAGTGCTTAGAGGTCCAAATAGGTTCAAAATCCATCATAACTCAACAACTTACTTATATTTGAAATCTAAAAGTCCTAATTGTTGATATATTAAAGTTATTCCTAGAATGTCACATAATTTATTCAAAGCACTAAGTTTAGGTGGTAGGGTTTCTCATTTACTTGTAAAAATTTATTCATGTGTCTTCTATATGTTTTCATGTCATCAAATCTCTAAATCTAAACCATAAACCCTAATTTAGCATTCATTTTGTTGTAGGACATTATAATTAAATTTGGTTGCCTTTCAATTCTATAACCAAATGTTTATTTTCTAAGATTGTTTATTTATTGAATTGATTAATTGATTCCTCACTTAGTGGCAGTTAGGTTCTTTTTTTGAAAATCTATGCACGTCTAGAATTTATATAAATATTCAAAGGAAGATTCTATGTCATAGAAATGTTTCAAAAAATATATGATTAGAAAAAAAACTGGGTCTAGGGTTTAGGGTTTAGATCTCCTCTTCCTTTTTAAATCATCCAAGAGTGCTTGGAGGTCCAAATAGGTTCAAAATCCATCATGTGTCTTCTATATGTTTTCATGTCATCAAATCTCTAAATCTAAACCCTAAACCCTTATTTAGAATTCATTTTGTTGTAGGACCTTAAAATTAAATTTGGTTGCCTTAGGCAACTCCACCAAATTTTATTCCCTTAAGCCATGGAACATTTTTTCCTAGTCCACCTTACTAGACATAGATCCCCTTAAGCCATCCTATCACCCTAAATCGTAAATCGATGTCTTAAGGGGTCCTAATATGACATTTCTTAAGGGGATCAAAGAAGTTCTCAAATTTTGGTGAGTAGAGCTCAAGCTCATCTTTGTTTATTTTGTACATTGCAATTAGGTCACTAGCATATATCTATGTGTCCCTTTGAATGTATTCTATTAATTTTTCATTCTTATCTTTAGTATTCTTTGAAAACAATGAATGAGATTATAAATTTTAATGTTAGTGTTAAACTTATAATTTCTTCTTAACTACTTTGTCCCACTATAGAGATCTTGTGTCTCTTAGATGAGTTCTTGAGAGTTAGTTAGGCCAACTTGTATAGTGAAGTTGAAATAAAGAGATTGTGTAAGAGTTATTATCTATTTTAGGATGGGTCAACACATGTGAGAGTCATAAAAAATTACTTACCATAGTATTTTCATGCATTATTAGTGACTATGGTGTTGCCATTTTGTTATTTCCTAGGAATCCTTATGTCTATATATTGGATTCTTGGGGTAGAAGATGTATGCAATGTATCTTATAGAGTTATTCTATCCTTTTTTTTAATAGGATTAGGATTTTTGATATCATTGTTGTATTCTATAGAATCCCTATGAGTATATTATAACCATAAATCATCTAACAATGCATTGAGTTGTGTGGTAAATTAGAGGATAGTTATTCTTGAAATAGGATTCATAAAGTATATTTATATCTCTTTCCTTCTTATAGTTGCATATATTCTTATTTCTCTCTTTTTTCATGTTGGGTTCTTGCTTTTGGCTTCTTAGTTACATGAGAAAGTACTAGTTGTTTTGAATACTATTTAAAGTTCTTATGTTGGTTTCAGTCTTTAAATCCATGGTTAAATAGAAGAATTGGATTATTGTTCACCCTCATTACATGTTAGTTGTAGAGTTGATCTCTTAGTGACCTAGAAGCTCCCAAAAAACCTTGTTCTTCTATTTGGATGTACAAAGTGATGGTTGTGGAATATTTTGGTTGCTTAAATTTCCTAGATAACCCTCTAGCATTTTTAGATATTTGTACTTGCATGTTATAGATTCATGATATTTGTACTTGCATTTTTCTGATTGTTGAGAATGAATAATTTTTCCTTCACTTTGGGATTAGCTAGACCTAGGAGAGTATTCCTAGAGGTAGCCTTTAACAATATTTAATCACAAATAAAGATATATAAAATATAAAAAACTATAATAGTATCTATATACATGAAATTTGAAAATTTAGATAAATCAATTTATGTCCTCCGATTTAATTAAATTTTGTCATACTTGATTAATACATCTATTCATTTTGAATTGTATGACCTTAAAATGAAATTTGGTTTCCTTAGGCAACTTCACCAAATTTTATTCCCTTAAGCCATGGACCATTTTGTCCTAGGACCTTACTACACATAGATCCCCTTAAGCCATCCTATACCCTAAATGTAAATCGATGTCTTAAGGGGGAATTTGACATTTCTTAAGGGGATAAATTTGGTGAATATATCTATGTGTCCCTTTCAATGTCTTCTATTAATTTTTCATTCTTATCTTTAGTATTATTTGAAAATAATGAATGAGATTAAATAAATTTTAATAAAACCCCATAATTTCATAAATCTACCCTTCATATTAACAACCCCACACTGGACTCAATTTAATGTGTGTACATGCTATGAATTTTTAATGTTATGGATTTTATAATGTTATAAATCAAATGTTCTTCAAATGAAATATATTTTGAATTTGTGCATGTTCAATGTGATTTTTAAATAACTTTCAAATTATGTGCATTATTTAATTAGTTTGTTGATATATATTTTTTAATTGTTTAACATGCAGTTTCCATATCATTGCTCACATGGATCCATTGTTTAATTTAGAGGATTTTATGCCCAATCAAGAAATTCCTATAGATCCCATACATCCCAATCCACCACATGAACATAACCCTAACACACCTCCACATTCTCCACCGCCTAACCCCCCACCCCCTCCTGTAGTTGATGAAGATCAATTAAGAGAGAATATCCAAGCAAACCTCATTGACATTCAAGGAAATATAGATCTCATAAAAAATGAGCCTAGAGTCCCTCCCCATCTCGCACGATTTGCATCTACGATGCAAACTATTGTCGATTATATTCGATCTATTGATGCGGACCTAGTTAGGTTCCATCAATGGAGATAAGAGAGGAGACAATTCTATGCAGATGGATTGTCATATAAAGAAATCAATGACCTAAAAATTACCAAACAAGCCATGTGCCAATATTTAATTAATCCCCATACAAACCAACCCATTCCACCCATGAAAAAATGAATTTCAATTTTATGGTGTAGGCAACCGCAGATAGCTGCGCATTTTTGGGATAGATGGTGGATGGTGTTTGATACTCCACCACATGGCAACAATGGGGTGCCCTTATACTTTTTGAGAAAGTTATGGGCTAAGTTTGAGTTGGGTAAAAAACCCAACTATTTTGATAGTCAGGTCATTTCAGGGAGTTGCGTGTGGCATGCCCCAACATAGACTAGGAGCACATGTCGATCCTCAACGACGTGCTCCAATTGCTCCTATTGTTCCTCTTCCTTCTCCTAGTGTTCCCGCTGCATTTTAGCAGCAGACCATGTTATCGACATTAGGAGAATTGAGTTCACTTTCAGGACATCTCACTCAGAAGACTACACATGCAGCCACTGAAGTGGCCAATAGAGAGCATGGAGGCTCAAGCTATAGGGATACTCAGGCATCCACTTCAGGCGATGCACATGCATCTGGGATGGGGTCATACCTAGATTTACTATATTTTGAGGATCGTCCTACATAGGTATGTTCATATTTTGAACTTAAATTTAATTCAAGTTTGAAATATGAAAAATCCATGTAAATAATAACATCAAACTATATATATAATATAATATTAATTCAATAAGTGTTTGGTGTAGACGCATGATCACGTGATGCCTGAAACTCAATATGATCATTGTGTGCATATGTCGAGTGCTGTAGATCTGGGCTCACCTTTTGGATAGGTGCTTGAACAAATATATATTAAATAATTTGTGTGTATATATATCTAATTTAATTTGAATTTGTACACATGTGTGAATTGATATATTATATCTAGATGCAGGGAGGTCATACAATACCTAGTACTGACCAACCACAAGTTACAGTGGTGAGTGCTCCTAAGACATCATCAGCTCAGGTGTGTGCTTTCAAAAGTTTGTTAAGTTTAAATTAAATAGACATCATAGACCTAATTTAATTTTTCATTTACATAGACATGTGTCAATGATATATACGAACTGGTGTACATGATCTATATGCAGGAATTTCATGAGATACCCATGGTAGGCCGTGCACCTGAGACATCATTGGAATTTATGCATGGGCAATCTTAGGTGCGTGATCATGAGGTCATATCATTCGAGGTTGTAAACTTTACTTTAAATCTCCTATACATTTTTTACAGACCTTTTAAATATATATATATATTCGAGGTTTTCACATATTCTTTGCTTTATATGAATATGTAGGATATAGTAGATCAGGCATTTGCATCTTCTCAAGTGACAATTATGCTGCCCATTGAAGAAAATATGCCAATTACAGATTCACATGATCATATGGTAATTTATGCATACTAGAAATCATTTTTACTATATAAATACTAGATATTTAATTAAATTTATTTTTATCTAAAAGTTTATATTTTCAAGTTTAAATATGTTTAATTATATCAAAATTTCTAAATAAATTTAAATCTAATTTCAAGTTTCTTGTACTCTTTTACAGCATGATGCGGGTACATCTAGTCAACATGGAACAAAGAGGAGACTTGATTTGACCGATCAGCCTGAAAGTTAGATGGTTCTATATTTTATGGACTATATGTGTTGGACTTGACATATAAATTCTATGGACTATCTATCTCTAGTTTTACTTTGAACATGTTATTATCATATTTGTGTTTATTTATATCAGTTGACTTTAATATGATGATTATATATGCACTCAATTATGATATCTTGTTATGTTCATTTTCATGATTATATGCACTCATACATTAGACTATTTATATTTTATCTAATTTTCAAGTATTACATGCACTATATAAATTCTTATCTAGAATCAAATTTAATATATATAATTTATCATGCATGGTTAGGTGACAAATTAAAACATTCCTTAAATAGTTTAGATCATATTCATAATAAATTAAGGGTAGGTAATTTTAACTATTTTCCAATTAGATAGCAAATATTTGAATCAATAAACAAAAAACCATCTCCTTGTATGTATAAAATGTATAATCTATACAATTGAATAATTATATAAAATGTGGTAAATACAAGACATGAAATGTATAATCTATAAAATTGGAACAAGATATTTAAAAAGTGACAGTGAACAAACATATATAATGTATATCAAGATGTTTATTACAACTATATAATATGATCAAACATAAATGTGCATGTAGATACAATTGAAACTTATCAACTTTTAGGTGAAGACCAAAAATTGACATTTACATAGTCTCTTGATAAAATAATTTTTCAGTCCAACAATCACTTTGTAGATCGACTTGATGAGAACCTACAAAAATAATTAATGTAAGTAACTACAATTTTTATGATTCATTTAAGAAAAACATTAATGTGAGAAAAGAATAGTATATAGTAAATTCCATACAAATTCAAAAGATGTTTTCCATAGGATGGATTAAGGGGACCTAAGAGGATATATAGCTTAAGGGGGGTCTTAAGAGAATGGCTTAAGAGGAGTTAAGAGGATGGTTTAAGAGGATGCATCTCATGAACCCTAGGATATGGCTTAACAGGTCCTAAGAGGATGGCTTAAGGGGAATTATGAGAGTCCTTTAATAGGATGGCTTAAGGGGATGTAAAATGGTGGATTAAGGGGAGTTGATAGAATGGATTAAAGGGATGTAAGATAGTGGATTAAGGGGATGCATGTCATGAACATTACAATATGGTTAACAAGCCCTGAGAGGATGGCTTAAGGGGAATTATGAGAGTGACTTAAGGAATGCAAGATTATGGATTACAGGGATGTAAGAGGATGGCTTAAGGGGATGAAAGATGGTGGATTAAGGGGAGTTGATAGAATGACTTGAAGGGATGCAAGAGGGTGGATTAAGGGTAGTTGAGATAATGAATTTATACTATCAAATAAATGTATCTAGAACTATATATAGTTACCTATCTCTATATTTGAATTCCATTGTAATATATGTGCATCTCCTCTCTTGTTTGTAAAGCATCTAATTTTGGGGGACCTGAAAAAAAAAATGATATAAAACTTTAATTAGGAAATGATTAAATACAAATATATATATATATATATATCAATTAACTATATAAACAACTAGATATACTTACCAATATTTATTTATTTTGTTGTACCATCTACATCCTCTCTCTTTTTTAATGCATCTATGATTGTATCGTGATCATCCATTAAAAGTGTCCATAAAACTTTATTAGCAAGCCTCCCTTGATATCTAACTAGTTTTATATTAGTTGCCAAAATCAAATGTGAATAATGTATAATCTTCTTGTGTCTTTCATAATCTTCAAATTTAGGCAAGCCATTCTTTCTCATCAAATATTTTCAAAGCCAAGTGCCAACAACAACCACTAAACCAATTGGATACTCAAAGTTCTCATCATCCACTCTAGGATGTGCCAACTTATATTTTCTCTAAACACATCTAGCCAACCAGTAATCTGTCTCCTCTTCATTCCCATCAGGTGCAACAACAGCATACACATGTCCTGCAAAAATAAATACAAAATTCAATAAAAAGTGACTTATATTTAATTCACATATAAACATACATACATACAAAATTCAACTCAATAAATAATGTACCTTCTTGTACAAGATCTAAAACACGATCATAATCATTTGATGCAAACACTTGATTATCTTCAATTATCATTCCATGTTGAACATTTGTCGATGTAGGCGTTAAGGCTCTTTGTTGCCATTGTTCGACCCATTCTGTATTGTCACATGCCTCCCAATCACCTGCAATGCAAAATTGACAAAAACATGCCAACTCCCTTGCCCATATTGTCCATGTGTTTGCATTTGAACTCTTAAACGAATGCCATTTTGCAGATCCATTAATTGTTTCACAATCTTGTCGAGAAAAAATATCATTTTCTTCAACTAACCAAAAGAAGCGTCGAATTATTGAGCTCTCACTTGTTCTTGTAGATAATTTGGTATTGCACCAATCTACAATTGCACATGCATCTCTAAATTTCGTAACATCCTCATATTTTAGTTTCTCTCTAGAAAGAGCTCTTTTCACACATGCACCTGCTCCATCGTGTTCTCCCTTACCATGACCAGCTTCAAAAAAACTCCATATGTGTTGGATATTATTTTCCTTATGAACTCTACATAACCAATCAAACATTCTAGCATTTTTGAATTGACCTGTGCAATTATCTGACCATATGAGATGTTCTAGCATCTGAATTCCTCTCTCTTTTAAATTTTTATAAAATATATCAAAACAATATTGTACAAACTCAGATGAATGTAATCGATTATCACTTACATAAAAATGGTACTCTCTCAAAAAAATTCTACTATCTTTTGTACTATCTTCTGCATGTCTATAAAAAATGTGAACAAATATAGCTACTTGCATTGAATTATAATATTGTGATTGAATTTCTTCTTGTGGAGCAAGAGTATAATTTTCAGCAAAATCAACAACTGACAATATACTTCCAATTGGGAATTTGTTTTTACATAAACGAAATTTATTATCAATCCAATGAGCATTATGAGAGTGTTGAACATATTTAGGTACAAACATATCTTTAAATTCGTTAATAAAAGCATGCACACTAACTTTTTCCATAATTAGCTCAACACATTTTCCAGTTTTTCCATCTTTTAAAGAATACTCAACATTTTTAAATTTTTCTACATCCACTAATTGTTGTCCAAATTCATCTAAACTACTTTCATGCATACATTCTCCTAATAATGAAAAGTTACCACATCTATCGCATTCTCCGGAAATGCATACTTTAAAAAAAAATGAGTTTCCATTTAAAGAGGGATCGCAAAACAAACCTGCTATAAAATCTTTGATTCTTTCAAGTGGCATATTAATGCCACAAATATCCTACATAATTTGGTTAGCATGCAAAGTGCATCGTATATATCGAAATATATTATAATAATAATGAAATTGTACATGAGTCTTAAAACAACAAGACATTCGTTGCTTATTAATTCTAACATACCAAGGTTTACACTTTTCGAATGATCTTTGACTTATGTTAATATTCAATGTTAAGATTAAAGCATCTAATTTTTTTTATATAATTCAGTTTGAGTCATATCTAAGAGATGCTTTGGATGAGGTTCACGAATTTTGGAACCCACCCTTAATTTTAAGACATCTCTAATGTTAGGTGATACTCTTGTATTATCATGCCAAAATTTATGGATTAAATATTTAATTTCATTAGTTAATTTCATGTCTGATCTTGGGAGTCTACCACTAAAACTCCAACATTGATTAATAGGATCCTTTTCAATACTTTCTCTTCTTTTAGCAGCTCTTATCAAAGTTCTAGGATTTACTTTTACACATTTACTAATCTTACTTAACATTCTTTTATTTGAAGTTGTTTTATCAACTAGAGCAGTTGTTATTGCACAACGAGCCACATTCTTATCTTTTGATCGAATTTTCTTACCAATAACATCAATAGCATTAGCAACACTAGATATGACTTGTTCTATTGAATCATATTTCTTTTTTGATTTTACAAAAACACCTAATTTTTTCATCACTTTTCTCATTTTCAACATTCTCATCAATCGCACCATGAGTTGACATTGAAATCCTAATTTCTTTCTATAAAAAAACATTTTATATATTTTATTTCCATAATTTCTAATTTGTCTCGAATAAACTTTACCACGAAGGTTATCTAGCATATATGTTTCAATTGTAAAAAAAGCATTTTCACCTTCATTCATAGGAGTTTCATTTTCATTCACACAAGGGGTTTCATTTTCATTTTCAAATGTAAAAGGGATTTCATTATCATTTTCATCAATATGAGGGATTTCATTCTCATTTACATTCTCATAAGATATAATTTCATCATTTTTTTGTTTCTGCATTGTTTCAACCCTAATATTATTGATCTCATCAATGGTGTATCCAACTTCATCTAAACAAGCAATATCAATATTATGAAAACTTGGGTTTGAACACATACTTGGATAGATTGTTTGAATAGGTGCATTTTCCATATCATTGGGAGGTGGATTTGAAGACACACCTGAAGTTGTTTGCTTATCATTCAAAGTTGAAGTTGAAGGCACAATTGGGTTTGTCTCCATAATTGCATTTTCTTCTATATTCACCATCTCCACATTTGCATCATCTACATTCATTTCATCATTCATGGCTTCCTCTTCAACATTCTTGGAACTAGGTGCTTCCAAATATTTCATTTGACGATTCCTTTCTCTCCTTTCCCTTTGTCTTTTCGCCTCCTTATCTTTATTTGCTTGAACTTCTTTAGGTGTCATTAACTTTCTACATCTTTTTTTTTTTGTCTTTGCTTATCACCCATGGTTACCAAAGCCTCTTCGATCACAAAAACAATAATTCAAGAAAATTATTTTCAAATTTCCACCTCCTTCAAATATTCAAATTAAACTATGTACTATGAAGATCATTTTTTCTATAAACTCTAAAGTACAAAAACATCATGAGTACATCCAAAAATTCACTTTTTCCAAATCTTTTTGTAAAAAGATCTTGCACTTGATTCCACTTCAGAAAATTCAACCTGCACTTTGTCTCTTCCAACAATTTGAATAGAATATTCCCTGCACAAGACAAATTTGCAATAAAAAATGCAGAAAATGACACTCTCGGACCTTACTACAGAAAAGGAATGTTGTAGGAAAATAGTCTTTTACCAAAAATTTTTAAATTAGGGAAAAATGGCTATATTAGAAACGCGTACGCGTTATGAAACGTGTATGCGTTATGTTCAAGAACCGCATACGTGTTTCATAACGCATACGTGTTACGTTTTCCTAGCGGGTCAATGGGTAATGCGTATGCATTCTGAAACGCATACGCGTTTCTTTTGAATAACACGTACGTGTTTAGTTAACGCGTACGCGTTATTTAAAAATTCAATTTCCACACCACACCCAGCCTTGGTTTTAGGCTTGGGAAAGGCTTGGCAATCCGACCCTTAGCTTTTGACCTGCAACTAAAAAACTAAGGCAGATATAAGAAGAATGTCCAACTTTGACAACATAGCTGATGGACTTTTTTTCTAAATGAATCTATAAAATTAAAACCCATTAGAGAACACAATGTCTACTTTCTAAATATATAACTTTTGTTAAAATTGGATTATGTTTGTTATTTTTTAATTAATTTCTAATCAAACTAGTCCTTTAAATTGAAATATCAGGTTTTTTAAGTTTTTGAATAACTTTTTATTGGTTAAGTTTTTTGTAAAAAAAATTATATGGCATAAAACTTCAGACAATTCTCTACACAATGAAAAAAAAAGAAGTCAAAAAATGTTTTGTTTAGGTCCAATTATGTTGTCCGTACACGTTGATTTTAAAAAAAATCAATTAAAGCCAATAACAAATTAATAAAAAAAAAATATTCAACCCAAAATTACAAAAAAAAATCCACATCAAACTTCATGTTGTTAGCTCTCATTTCCCAAAAGGAATTAGCAAAATAATTTTATTTGAGTCAAAAAGTGTTGTTCGTACACTTGCTTGGTATGGTAAAAAAAGGGGACTTTTAAAAAGTGGTTTTTATAGATCCCTATCAAAATTTAATTTTTATAATCTGGGTATTTTAATAATTTACATATTTGGAAACTAGATTCAAAATTCTAGATTTCATATTATTGACTTTTTTTAATATTCATTGTGTAAGTTCCTCAAATTTTTAGTCCAAATGTGACAAATTCTGAGAAACAGCAAAAACATTTCAACTTTTTGAGATTTTTGTGTACCCAACTTCTTGCATCAGCCCCTTGGTGTTATGTGTGTCTCTGATGTGTTCGTGATTTATTCTTTCATTGTTAATAATTAGATCTAGAATAAGGTTAATAAAGTTAATAAGTTTTTAATTTCTATGAAAACTGAGTCACCCCCCCTCTCAGTTGTTAAATCCCTTGTGTTGCCAATAATTGGTATTAGAGCAAGTTCCTTGGAAGAAGTTTAATAGCTTGAGGTGATTTGGGATGGAAAATTGTAAGAAGGATAGTCTAAGATTTGATGGAACAAATTACTCTGTGGAAGAATCCAATGCAGTGTCATCTGAGATGCATTGGTGAACCCTACTAGAGAATTACAAGCAATAGATGTTATTCCACAGTATGGTCCTACTACTATTGCTGAGATTAGAGATGATGAGTACAACATCAGGGCTAAGGAAGCATTATTAAGTTCTTTAACTGATACTGAGATGACAAATTTCATGGATCTGAAGACTGCTTATGAGATCTAGAAAAAGTTAGAAACTTTGTATGAAGGTGATACTAATGTGAAGATTGCTAAGCTACAAAGTCTGAAAGGGAAATATGAAATGTTGAGAATGGGTGATGATGAGAACATTACTACTTTCATGCAAAGAGTGAATGAACTTGTGTGTGGAATCAGATGTGTTGGTGGACAGTTGGAAACATTAGAGATTTTTGCTAAAGTGCTTAGATACTTGCCTACTTCATATAAAGTCAATGATAGTGCTATTGAAGAGCTCTAGACTGTAACAAATGTAACAATAGATATGTTGATAGGTAAGCTTACTGCTTTTGAGTTTGGTGAATTTGGTGATGCCCTTCCTAAGGTAGAATCTGCATTCAAGGCCACTACTTCCGGAAGAGATAAACATAGATATGATCCAGGTGAAAGTTCATCTAGAAAGACATTCAAGTATGAGGATGAAATAAGACAGATTGAAGAAGAAGAAAGAGAACTGGAAGCACTTATTGTCAAAAGAGTACCAAGAGGAAAAGGTAAGTATGAAGGAAATTTTCCTCTTAAATGTTTTTCTTGCAACAAGATAGGTCATTTTGGATCAAGGTGTCTGAAAAGAGCTTCTAAGCCAAGACATAACAAGCCTAAATTTCAAAAGAAGTGCTACTATGTTGTTGAAGAAGGTGTAACAGATGATGAATCTGATAAAGGAAATGGAAGTGAGGACAAATGGGTATTTATTGCTATCAAGGAAAATAATCATGTGTCTATTGAATCTGCTAGTTGTACAAATGTGGAGAAATCCCTAGTTGCTCGAGTTGAAGAGAAAGATGGATTGGTAATTGACAGTGGATGTTCACGTCATATGACATGAGATAAAAGTAAGTTTGTGAGCTTGGAAAAGTATGATGGTGGTGTTGTGAGATTTGGTGATGATAAATTTGGTGTGATCCATGGAAGAGGATGCATTTATCTTAATGGTAAGCATAATACTGATGATGTCCTATATGTAGAAAGTCTGAAGCCTAATATTTTAAGTGTTGGACAGATGGTAGATAAGGGATACAATCTTGAGTTCAAGGATGGAAAGCACAGAATATTGGGAAGTTCCAGAAATGTAATTGCATCAGGTACAAAAACTAAAGGTTATATCTTTCACCTGAGTGCTACTACTAAAAGTTGTTTGATTGCTCAAGTTGATGAAAGTTGGTTGTGACATAAGAGAATGTTTCATGTTAACTTTAATAATATTGTCAAGATAAGTTCTAATAAGGTTGTGAGCGATCTTCCTAAGTTGGTGAAACCTACTAATGCCATATTCAAGGAATGCTAGTTAGGAAAGCAAACTAGAATTTCATTTCAGAGCAAACAACATTGTTCAAATGAATTGTTGGAGCTTGTGCATATTGATCTGTGTGGCCCTTCTAGAGTTATAATTTTACAAGGTTACAAGTATTTCATGTTGCTTATTGATGATTATTCTAGAATGAGGTGGGTTACTTTCTTAAGGGAGAAATCTAAAGATTTGGAAAAGTTCAAGATCTTTAAGGCTATGGTTGAGACAGAGACAGGTCAAAAGATTAAATGTATGAGATCAGATAGAGGTGGTGAAGTCACTTCCAACGAGTTTAATTCATTTCGTGAAGAACATGGGATAAGGAGACAATTATCTGCCCCATGGACCCCTAAGAAAAATGGAGTTGTGGAAAGGAAGAACAATACAATTCAAGATTCTTCTAGAACTATGATGTTGGAAGGAAATGTTCCTCATATCTACTGGGGAGAAGCTGCGAGTACTGCTATGTACACTCTCAACTAGATACAAATCAAAGGAGATACTGGTAAGACCCCTTTTGAGCTATGGACTAGTCATAAGCCTACTGTTAGATATTTCAAGATCTTTGGAAGAAAATGTTATATCAAAAGAGATGAAGATATAGTAAAGTTTGATGCTAGGAGTGATGAAGGTATCTTTCTGGGTTATTCTACTAAAAGAAAGGCCTACTGGTGCTACAATAAGAGATTGAGGAAAATGGTTGAAAGTGAAAATGTCAAGGTTGATGAAGACATAGCTACACCATCCAGAACATGTGGATATGATTCTGATGATTAGAATGACAGTGCAAATAAAGGAAAACAAGTTTAGACTTCAAATCAAGTTCAAATCATTCTGGTGAATCAAGAAGATCAAGAGGAAGGAGAAAATAGTGAAAGTGTAGAAGACAGAACATAAGAGCCTGAAGTTCAAGAACATCCTAAGACTTTGAGGTATGTAAGATTGGATCATTCAGAAGATTAGATCATAGGTGATAAGAACAAAGGTGTCTAGACTAGGAGAAAGATTACATAAGAGTAGTGTTTGATTTCAAAGACTGAGTTTACTAGTGTGAATGAAGCATGTAAAGATGAACATTGGATAGAAGCAATGAAAGAAGAGCTGCAACAAATTGAGAAGAATGATACATGGATTCTTGTTCCTAGACCTAAGGATAAAAATTTAATTAGAACTAAATGGGTCCTTAGAAACAAACTGAATGAGCAAGGTGAAGTGGTTATAAACAAAGAAATATTTGTATGTAAAGGATATTCCCAGATGGAAGGAATCGATTTTGAAGAGACTTTTTCCTCTGTTGCTATAATTGAAGTTGTGAGATTGTTTCTTGCTTATGCTGCTTACAAAAACTACAAGGTTTATCAGATGGATGTCAAGTTAGCTTTTCTAAATGGCGAGTTGGAAGAAGAGGTGCATGTTGAGCAATTGAATGGATTTCAATTGACTAATCAGGGAGATATGGTTTGTCGATTAAAGAAATCATTGTATGGACATAAGCAAGCCCCTAGAGCTCGGTATGCTAGATTGGACAAGTATTTATTGAAGCTTGTATTTAACAAAGGTACCACTAATAGTAATCTATATTTCAAGATTGATCATGATACAGATTTGATTGTGGAAGTCTTTGTTGATGATAACATTTTTGGAGGAGATGGTAGTTGTGCATGAAGTTTGCTAATGAGATGCAAAGTGAATTTGAGATGTCAATGATTGGTGAGATGAAATTTGTTTTGGGATTACAAATTACTCAGTTAGATAAAGGGATATTTATATCTCAATCCAAGTATGTGAAAGAATTGATGAAGTTTGGTATAGAAGATTCTAATCTATTTGGTACACCCATGGTGACTGGATGTAAGTTGACAACAGAAGATGAATCTCTAAAGGAAAATCAAACTAGATATAGATCAATGATTGGTAGATTGTTGTATTTAACTCAAACTAGGCCGGATATCATGAATGTTGTATGTATTGTTGCAAGATTTCAAGTTGATCCTAAGGAATCTCATGTGACTACTGTGAAGAGAATTTTTAGATACTTGAAGGGGATAGTTGACTTTGTCCTATGGTATCCTAAAGATGATGATATTACTTTGAGTGTGTTTACTCATGTTGATTGGGTAGGACATGTGAATGATAGGAAAGGTACTAGTGGTGGTGCATTTTCTTGGGAAAGAAGTTGATTTCATGGTTAAGTAAAAAGTAGAATGCCATTTCTTTATCTATTGTAAAGGCATAATACATTGCTGCCACTAAAAATTGTACTCAAGTATTATGGATGAAACAGATGTTGAAGGATATCAAAGTTGTGTATAATGATCCTGTAGCTATTTTCTGTGATAATTCAAGTGCCATCAACATTTGTAAGAATTCGGTGTTGCATTCTAAGACCAAGAATATATCTATCAAGTTTCACTTTTTGAGAGAGAAGGTGAGTGAAAAGGAAATTAGATTAGAGGGTATGTGCAAGATCATGATGGGCCAAAAAGTGGCGATATGATGGGTATGTGTAGGTTATGTGGCTTACGACTTTTTTTTACCCAAAATTGATGAAACAAAAAGGGTTTTTAAAGGAGATTCTAAGCTTTCCACCAATATAAAGTATGTTTTACTTTGAATTTAATAAATAATTATTATTCTTTTTCTATTTGAATTATGACTAAAGTCCTGATTGATAGGCTGATTGAAAAACATCTATAGCTTCAAACGGTATCACATTTTTTGAATCCAAAATATGTGTCACATTCTATGCTTCACATAGTATAGGATTATAAATAAATAAATTGAATTTCATGAAGTTTTGACCAAGTTAAGGTGGTTAGACATACGATTTTTATATTTTTAAAAATTTGTTCTAAAAAATTCATAATTAATTACTTACTTGGAAAAAATAATTACAAAAAATATTCATCACATCAGGACATGAGTCCTCTACTTATATCTAAAATCTTATAAAAAAAATATTATCATTTTATTGTGGTTAGGGTGGTCAGACAACACCTACTTCTTATTTTCCCCTTGAAATCTAAGTAGTACTACATTAAAATTTCAAATTTTCACCAAATAGATTTAAAAAAAAAAAAAAAACTTGTAGTTTAGAAACTACATTCAATTTGCTATAGATTCTATTCTTACATATTTTTGAAATAATATATATAACTTATTCAAATTTTTATGTCAAGTTTCCTAACTCTGATTTTTCTGAATTTTTTGCCACTTAAGGGTCTTTTTTTTCCATGATGATCCTGCACATACCCTAGAGTATGTGCCTACTACGGAGCAAATTGCAAACATCTTTACCAAGCCATTTCCTAAGGATACTTTTGAGTATCTCAAAGGGAAGTTAGGGGTGATTACCCCTCCTAATAGGAACTAAGATGCATTGTATTGCATCAATTCATGCTTTTCATAGTCATATCTTGATCCAGATTGATGTTGTGGTGGTTGCTACTCAGGGGGAGTAGTCAGATATTCAGATGTTCAGATATGTGGTTCAGAGCTTGTATAGAAGAGATCTTTGTCATTGATGTCAAAGGGGGAGAAGAGTAATGTGAAAAAAAAAATTGAGGAAAACCTTGTGAGGAGAAGAGTTATGTGGATGAGTTGAGGAGAGAAGAATCAAAACCTAAGGGAGAGTAAGTGTTAAGAGATAGTTACGTTGATGGTGTTTTTCACATCATGTGTTGCCATCAATGCCAAAAGGGGAGATTATTGGATGTTTTGGTTGTGTTTTTGATATGTGGTTGTCATTGATGTCAACACTATTAACATAAATGCATTAGAAGCTATATATGTCAAGGATATTGAGAAAATTGTGATAAAATGAGTTGCAAGTTGTTAGTGGTGAAGTGAAGTTCAGTCTATCAGTGAGTTCAATACATTGATGATCAGAGGTTGTGGAATAAAGGGTTTCTTGTTGATTATATCTAGTTTATCCATGTTGAGTTTCAGAGATCCACGTGAAGATTTGATTGAGCTATGAAGATTTGTATTCTGACAATTTTTTTGTTACTTCAGTTGGTGTTCCTAAATGAAGATGATGTGATTCCAGTCAATTATATTGTTGTGGATGATTCTCTAGTGATTCATGATGTTTGTGGATGTTTCTAGATCATTCTCTATCTTTTTTGCACATCTGCATTGATCGTTGTGCTCGTGATCCAATATTTTCTCTTGCATGTTCATATTTTTCGTGTTCATGGCTTCAGACTAAGTGATTGTAGTGTGTTCTGGATCTTTAAGGAGTAATTAATTGGAGTATTTTCATGTTGGAGATGTTACTTTGGGTCTTCAAGTTATGTTATGACCAACCTTGGTTGATTCACATTACTAATTGTTAGTGATTTTTTGCTGACAATTTATATTCATTTTATTATTTTGTTGAACCCGACAGGTAGCGATGTACTTTATTGTTGTGGATATATATAAGTGATTTTTTATTCAATTTGAAGTATTCCAGTGGATTTCGAGTGTGTGTGTGCATGAATAATGTTCTGAATCATTTGAAGGTAGAGAAATGTGTGAAGAAGAGTAAAGAAGTGTTCATGTGCTTAATCAGAATTGTGATCAGGCATTAGCAGATGCTATTTTATCAGTTCAAATCCTTGCAGATGTAATCTGAATCTTTCTGTAAGATAGTGTGTCTTCCTTTGGGCGGTTAGCCTTGTTGTAATTGAGCAGTAAGCTCTAGGTAGTGTGTCTGAATCTTGTGGGCTGACCTCCACTGTGGTTTTTCCTCTAACAGGATTTCCATGTTAAAAAAATATTTGTGTTATGTGTGTTTCTAGTGTTTTCATGATTTATGCTTTCATTGTTAATAATCAGATTTGGAATAAGGTTAATAAAGTTAATAAGTTTTGAATTTATGTGACAACTGATTCACCCCCCCCTCTTAGTTGTCTACCCTTCTATTGTCAACAGATCTTGCATAATGGGGGTACTTTTTTAGCATATTATGGTATTTAAGATTCTTAGTGATTATTGAATAAGATATCAGGATGATGTCTCTTCATAGAGGGAAAGGATGTCATATCTATTTTCTTAGAACAATTTAACTATTAATTTGAGAAAGTTAAATAATTAAGAAAATTAAAAATATACCTTTTTATTATTTTATTTTATTTCAAAAAGTTAGATGATAATAAAAATGTGTTCTACATTATTTTGATATAAAAGATAAGTAAATTAGTTAGAAGAATGAAATATTTTATTCTAGATAAATTCCATTGTTTGTTTCTAATAATGAGAAGACTTAATATTATTTATATGTGAATATAAAAACAATAATTATAACTACTTATCAAAAAGAAAAAATAAATTAAATAAGAAATTTTAATAATTAAAATGAAAGATGATTTAAACTAAAATTTTAAATCAACTGGGTCAGAAATTTTTTTAATTATAAAGGATGCATGAAAATAAATTGGCCAAGGAGGCCACGATGGGGGGAAAAGGAAGCATTGAGGAAGGCATGCACATAAAAGTACAATTGAAGAGACATGCTAGTGTGGGGATGGATGCAGAGGTAGAAGTAGGAAATCAGGTAATAGAGGGAAGAAACACAAGTATTTTTATGTATCTTTCTTTTCTACAAATCTTCTGAGAATCCAAAAAATTCCATGTGTTATTTGTTTGACGTCTAGGAACTTATGGGTTGTAATGTTTAATGGACTCCATCCATTTGCAAAACCTTGTTTGAATTTATCACTTGCAATATCTTTATTGATTGCATTTGTATACACCTTAAAATGGTCATCGCATTGAATTAATTAAATACAACCTATTTGATTAATACTTCAACTACATATAAATAAGGTCTTCATTTATATTGTTCACTTTCCTTTTAATTCTCCTAATTCACATTCTCCTAAATTAAATAAACAAAAAAACCCTAAACATGTTTATTTAATTAATCTTCCCTAATCCTAATTAAGAATTAGAGCACATTTATACAACTTTTTGTGGCCACCTTATAAAGGTCACATGAAAATAAATAAGCCTAATTATTAATTAGAATTATCCTCACACACTTCCACCAATAGGAAAAAATACATGGCTTTATTCCTCCACACTTCCAACAAATTTGGAGGACATGGGTCTTTGTTTCACACACTTGGAATCCCATACATTTGGCATGCTTCCAATTGGTCAAGGGATTCTCTTCAATCACATGGCATGTTTTCCTTGGTAAAGGGGACAACATTCTGATTCCTTTCATCTCCACTATCTATCTTGTCTCCTTTAAATCTGAACCATTGATAGGTGCCACCTCACAAAATGCTTGAGAAACTCTATAAATACACCCCTTATCCTTTGCATTATCATCCACCTTTTGAGTAATGTTATAATGCTATTTTGAAATACCAATTGGAATCATGTTATAATGCCATTTTCCATCCACACTTTGAGTATTGTTACCATGCAGGTTTTTCATAGGAGCTTGGAGCTTTCATGGAGTCTTATACTTAGCTTTCATATCATGTGTTACTTTGCATTCTCATCTTAGATTAATTAATTACTTCATAGTTACATTTTATCATCTCCATTGCATCATAGTTACATTTTAGGTTAGTTTTCTTTTTTGTTGCATTTGAGCATATGCATAATCATGGATAGCTCACTATAGTTGCATATCATCTCATTCATCTCCACTTGTTTATCTATCATCAACATCATCCTTCATTTATCGTTGCATCCATTATCCTTTCCATCATTTTGTTTCATTTAGGAGCATACCACTAATCATTCTAGCACACATTTGCATACCACTAATCCTTCCACCACACATTTGCACATAGAAATCATCTTAGCTTGCATATTAAGCATCGAATCTCATTTTCTAGGTAGTCATTTTAACAACCTTTGTGTCCATAGAAATTTGAGGGCCAAATGGTTTAATAAATCCCTAGAAATAGAGAACAATGATACGTATTTGAAAGGTTTGATTGTATTACGAATAGATTAGTTTTACTTGCTTCAAACTTTGAATGTAAACCGTCTCATTAAGGTTTGTGTTGACATTAGAATAACTCACTCTACACATTCGACACACACACATCATTTGCAATGTCTTTTTCTTGACTAGTTCTTCAAATCTTTGATTTATTTTTGTACTTTTTAATGAAAATATCAAAGAGATGCAAATTAGAATGGTTGTATCTTTTTTATTCATGAATATGCTATAAGAATGAATCTATATTTTTTTTCTATTACTTTAACTAAGAAAGTTGATGATCATGTTGCCTTTATACTCTGTAAGAATAATGAAGCATATGTAATATAAAGCTAATTGGAAAGCCATGTAAGCATTAGGTTTAGGATGGTAGAGATTAAGGTTGTAGTTGAGCTAAATTCATAGATAATAGGGGACCAAAAATACTTTGTGAATATTACTCTTTGTGATCAAGTATTTTGTATAATTATCTTCAATGCCTTCGTGATCTAGTACATACATCCATAAACTTGTAGAAAAACTATTCAGATGAACAAAAGGAAGGCTCTCCCCATTCAATTTCAATGAAGCCTTCAAACTTTCCAAGGGTGGTTTTCCCCATTTTCTTTTTGACCGGAAGATTTCTCACTATCATTAACTCTACTGTGGTCAGATTAACAGTTTTTCGCCCACTAGGACAAACCATAACTCAGTGATTTTAATCATTTGGAAAATCCATTATTGGTGCTTCTATTGTTTTCTTGTGATCATCACAAGTTGGAATGCATAGATTTTTTCTTGTGATTCAAATGATACATTAAAATTTTGAACACAAATTTATGTGATATATCCAAGAAAGCTACTGAGCTCTACATTATTATTATTTTCTTACACTAATTAACTTTTTGAAATATGAAGATAGTCATGCAGTCTAGGGAAGGGTGAGATGAAAAATTTGGGGGTTGCAGTTATACTCAAATTTATTAATGCAAGGAATTGTTAGAATAAATTAATTGTTTTGTACGTTTTTCTTATTAAGGCCGACATAGTTTATCGCAGCCACTTGCAACCAACTTCAGTCGTCCAAGCCACCTTCTTCTATTGTCCATAATAAATAAGTCAGCTAACATACATGATACAGTTTGTATTGTATTTATTGTAAATTCATCTATAAATGAAATTCTCCAACCTATGTTTTAGCAGTGCTCCAAATCCTTCTATTTTGTGTTTCTTTCCTCCTCTGTTTTGTTTCATGGTATCAAATCCTGAAGACCCTAGAGAGTAGAAGAATTTGGTGGAGTGTTGGTGTTTGCATTGAAATTGCTAGATATAATTGCAGCTAAGGAAGCCAAAGAAGATCTTGAAGGAGATCGATGCAACTGTGAAAGAAGGCCTTGTCTAAGTGTTAAGAAGTTGATGTTGTTATTTGAATGATTTGAATCACAAACTAAGTGGTGCGCATAAGTCAAAGGGAAAAGATCGATCTACAAAAGAAGTTTTTCTTGGTTCTCCAATTTCAAAGGTTTGTTTTGTTTACTATCAATTTAACTTTCAGTTGTTGTTCTCACTATGTTGGCTCTGCAAGCATGTTGTGATTTTCTATGGTGTTATTTGGTGGAATTAGATATTCATAGTCCATCTCAGTTAATTTTATAGGCAGTGTTTGAGAAAACTATATATTGCTTTCAAATTGTGGTGTGAGAAAAAAAATTAACATATTTATGCCTGCAAATCCTAGCTCTATTGCTTAAATATGAATGGTAGGGTGGTTCTTCATATCTGTTATTTAGTCAAAATTGAAAAGTTTGAAGTCAAGCCATTGCCAGTCAAAGCTTCAATTGTAAAAGAGGAGCCATAGCTATGAAGCACATTCAACCTTGTTTTTCAGTCTATAGCAAGGAAAGTCCGAGGTGCCAATTGCTTAGACCTGTCTGATTTTCCTTGCTGCTAGAGGCATTTAGTGTGGGAAAGACTCATGATTTGTGTTGAAGAGAGAGTCACGTTAGAACCAAACATGTTGGCTATGTTACTTGCTACAGCCAGTCCACAGAAGAAGAGTTCATCAGCCTCGTTTCCAAGCAGAAGCCACCTCCTAGGAGTTTCAAAAAGAGATCAAGAGTTGTTGTTGATTTAAGGAGGAGGTTTGAAACTGTTAAGTGAAAATTGGAGGGTGTGTGTTTGCCCAGTTTGAGATGTTCATTGCTTTTTTTATAAAAGGTATAAGGTGAAATTGTCATATTGTAAATTTAGATTGGTGAAACTCTCCTTCATAATTGTAAGTCACAAATTTGTAAAAGTCCTTGTTTGTTTGGTTCATAAGAAGGCCAACATCAAGACACGATAATTAAAAAAAATGCATTGTGTTGAAAGGGGATTTATTCTTTAATCTCCTGTATTTGTGTGCCTTGAGAGTTTATTTTGTTCTTGCTATGGCTTCCTCTCTCTGATTTTGTGGTTAGTGCAAAATTAGATGGTTCTAACTATGGAAGTTGGAAATGTGAGATGTAATTGATTTTACAAATGAAAGGCTTATGGGAGCTAGTAGTAGAAGACAAACCTGCAGATGAAAGTAAGTATGAAAAATGGAATTAAATGGATATGAATGCATGGGCTACCATTTTATGGAAATTAATCTAGGGATAAGTTTTCATGTTTAGGATCTGAAAACAACAAAGAAAATATGGGAAACTTTGCAAACAATGTATGAAAGAACTAGAAAATTAAAGGTGATGAACATTAAAAGGCAATTAAGTCATTGAAAAATTAAGGGAGGAGATAGCATGAATGATCATATTGCAAAATTGAAAAACTTAAGAAATCAAATTGCAATGATGAAGGTTCAATATGAAGACCCTGAAATTGTAGATTTCTTAATAGTTCAAAAGTCTTCCAAATGTGTATCATAACTTATTTTGCACATTAGAGCTTACTGGGAAATTTGAGGATACTACACTAGAAGTGTATGGAGCTTTGTTGAATGAAGAGGAGAGGCTTACAAAGTTCACAGGTGAGTCTAGCAAGAGTTCTCAAGCATTTATGGCTAGAGGAAAATATAAGAGCTACAATCAAAATAAATCATATCAAAATCAAGGGAATCAACACAAAAATAATCAAAGGAAATGAAATCAACCAAGGGATAATCAACAGAGGAATAGTTTTCAGAAGGCACAAAATGGATGAAGAAACAATAAAGATCATTTTAAAAGAGAAAATGATATCAAATGTTATAATTGTGGAAAAAAAGGGAATAAAAGTGATCAATGTCCTAGGAAATCACATGGAGGAGGTCAAAGAAAATTTCCTCAAAGAAGGAAATAAAAATTTTCTCAAGAAGATGGTTATCATAATATAATGATAGCCTCTTTTGCTACTCAAGGAAATTCAAATAACACATGGTATATTGATTCAGGGGCTAGCCAACATATGACTTACAATAAAAACTTCTTTAATTCTTTAGAAGAAACAAAATGTGCAAGGATATTTCGTGGGGATGATAATTCACATGCAATTGAAGGAATAGGTTCAATTTAATGAAAGGACATGATGGCAAGAAGTTGGAAGTAACAGATATGAATCTTGTACCTAAGTTAACAAATAATCTTCTCTCAGTGAGTCAAATAACTCAACATGGTTATAAGGTGGATTTTTATTCAAATAAGTGTCTAATCAAGAACATTAATGATGGATTCAAAATTGTGGCTATAGGAGTTAAGAGTGATGGCATCTACAAATTTTTAGCATATGTTGATAAGAAAGCTTACATTACTACAAGGTCCTCCATAAGCGAGTTGTGGCATCAAAGGTTTGGTCACTTAAACTATCAAAGTTTGTCTATGCTTTCAAAGATGAATATGGTTGATAAAATACCTTGGATAAAGGTAAACACAAATGTGTGTACAAGATGCATGGTTGGAAAACAACATAGAGACAAGTTTGAAAGGTCTACATGAAGGGAAAGTAAATCTCTTGAACTTGTCCATAGTGATTTATGTGGGCCAATGAATCCCCCATCAAAGGGGGGAGCTAGGTATATCTTAACATTCATTGATGATTTTTCAAGGAAATTTTGGGTCTACTTCCTTCAGAAAAATGATGAAGTGTTTAGAAAATTTGAAATGTTCAAAGCATTTGTGAAAAATCAAAGTGGGAATAAGATCAAGAGAATAAGAAGAGATAATGGTGGAGAATATGTCAACAACAAGTTCAAATCCTTTTGTGAATATCATGGGATCAAAAGAGAAATGACTAATAGATATACTCCTCAACAAAATGGTGTTGTTGAAAGGAAGAATAGGACCTTAGTGGAAATGGCACAGTGCATGCTACAATCCAAGGTTCCTCCTTTATTTCTTTGGGTTGAGGCTGCCAATACTGCATCTCATGTCTTGAATAGATCTCCCACAACTTTTTTGGAGAATATCACTCCTAAAGAAGCATGGAGTAGAAAGAAACTAGATGTTTTAAAAGTATTTTAGAGTATTTGGTTGTGAAGCATTTGCTCACATACCAAATGAGATTAGAGAAAATAAATTTGATAAGAAGAGTGTTAAGTGCATCTTTGTGGGCTATGATTATCAAAGGAAAGGATATAGGTGGATGATCCTAGTGTGGAGGATGTGTTCACAAGTAGGGATGTCAAATTTAATGAAGGGTTTGAGGATATGATGCAATCCTCTCTTATTCCACAAATGAACATAGATAATGGTGAATCCTATGAGACCTTTGAAACTAATGAAATTTCCAAGGAAACTTCTAGTGCAATTGAAGAATGTAGTCCACCTCCAAATACCAAGAGTCTTCAAGAAATTTATCAAAAGACTCAGGAAATTAATTATGCTCTAATGACCACCATAATGAAGACCAAAGATCCTCAGACATATGATGAGGCTAAAGGAAAATGTGAATGGTAACAAGCTATGTAGAATGAATATGACTCTTTGATAAAGAATAAAACATGGGAATTGGTGGACTTGCTGAAGGGAAAGAATGTGGTCAACAATAAGTGGGTGTATAAGACTAAGTTCGAGTCAGATGGGAAAACTGAAAAACACAAGGCAAGACTAGTGGCCAAAGGGTATTCACAGAAAGAGGGAATTGACTACACAAAAAAATTTCTCCAGTAGCAAAGATCAGTACTGTCAAGACTATTATAGCATTGGCAACACATTTCAAGTGGCCTTTACACCAAATGGATGTTAAGAATGCATTTTTGAATGGTGAAATTGATGAAGAAATATATATGACTCAACCATAGGGATTTGAAATTTCAGGTCACGAACACTTAGTTTTCAAGTTAAGGAAATCATTGTATGGCTTGAAACAAACTCCATGGGCATGGTATGCTAAGATTGATGAATATTTCCAAACTCAAGGCTTTCATAATAGTCCTCATGATCCAAAATTGTATGTGAAGGAATTTGATGATGGCGACACAATCATTATTGTACTATACATTGATGATATTATTATCATAGGGTATAACATGAATCAGATCAGTGAAACAAAGATAAAATTGCAAGATACATTTGAGATGACAAATCTTAGTTTTCTACACTACTTTCTTGGCATTCAAGTATGGCAGAAAGATGATGGAATTTACCTTTATCAAACCAAGTATGCTTTAGATTTGTTGAGAAAGTTTAGGATGGAAGATTGCAAATGTGTATCTACTCTACTTGCTCCGAATTGAAGCTGACTAAGGATATGGGTGGTGAGGATGTTGATCCTAACTTATACAAGCAACTTGTTGGCAGTCTTATGTACTTGACTCACACTCGACCAGATATTTCTTTTGCAATAGGTGTGGTTTCAAGGTTTTTGAGTTCTTCTAAGGTTCCACATTGGATGGAAACAAAATTAATTTTGAGATATGTACAAGGGACCTTGAATATGGGTGTTTATTTCTCTTCTCATGGAGATCTACAACTTAATGGATATTTCGATGCAGATTGGGCAAGCTCTGTAGACGATCACAAGTCAAGTATAGGTTATGCTCTCTCTTTGGGTTCTAGTCTCATTTCATGGTGTAGTAAGAAGCAATGTACTATTTATTTATCAACTATAAAGGCTAAATATACTACAGCAAATGAGGCAGCTAAAGAAATAACTTGGTTGTGAGCTATTATTTCAGTACTCAAACAACATCAAGCAGGGCCTTCTTTACTTTATTGTGATTATCAAAGTGCCATTATGTTGTCCAAAAATCTAGTGTTTCATGCTCAAACAAAATATATAGAATTTTATCACCATTATATCAAGCATCTCATCCAGCAACATGTGATTCATCTTAGGTATTGTAAATTAGAAGATTAGATAGTTGATCTATTTACCAAGGCTTTATGTGAACCTAACTTTGTATATCTTAGAGGTATTTTAGGCTTACGGGAAGTCATAAATATTTGATGGTTGTCATTTAGGCGGGACTATTGTGAATTCCTACCATCATATTAGTGAATAATTGTAAATGGGTACCTAACAACGAATTAGGTCAAGGGCCCAAGATCCATATATTCTAGATTATGGGGGGATATTTAAAGAAAATAGTATAATTAATTTATAGAGGGATGTTAGCTGATCACAACTTCTTGCAGCCGATTTCAACCGTCCAAGCCACCTTCTTCTACTGTCCATAATAAACAACTTAGCTAACATACATGCTACACTTTGTAATGTATTTATTGTAAATTCATCTATAAATGAGATGATGCAACCTATGGTTTAGCAATGCTCCAAATCCTTCAGTTTTGTGTTTCTTTCCTCCCGTGCTTTGTTTCAGGAATGAAGAGTACTATTCTGGCATTACTTATTGTCACTACATTCTGGTAAAGTTGTTGATTAAACAACTATATTATGGATTTGAATCAGAGTTTATGTTCTTACATTGAGAAGCTTAATCAAGTCTTAAGGAGGCCAATTAATTCATGCGGGAGCGATGTTGTAAAGGTCTGCAACATATAAGCATCATTTAATCATCAACGCCTTCACTGTGCTTTGACACTCCATGCGTGGTCAACCTTTAAAATATTGACCATGGGGTCGATCTTCCTTTGATCATTAAATTATTGCATGCCTAAATAAGAGAGAGGGGCCTATAGTGGACCACCCTATCCTCAAAGTCTTATGTGAAAATTTCAAATCACTCCCAAATTTGTACATCGGCTTATTTGGCAAGTCTCTTGCTTATAAAAATTGGTTTCAAGGCCACATCATCAAATATGATGCCACATCAGCATGCTTTTTGTCAAGTTATCCAAAAAGGCCCAAATAAAGGGGTGAGACCTATAGTCGGTCACTAAGTCATGTATTATTGGTGCACTGACGTGGCATCACATTATTTGTTAGTTTGTGTACTTTATGGATAAAAGTATTTTGCAATTAGATATTAAGTGTAAGTTTATTGGATATTAAGCCTACCCACTATGGGACCCACTCAGACCTACTTCTATACCCACCATTAGACCCCTACCCACTATAGACCCCTTTCCCTTATTATAGACAAACTAATCTTAACAAAGAACAACAAAAATATCTCTATATATTTTCCTTTTTAATATCTGCGTGATTCCAACTGCATATGATGAGATTAATCTTTCCTTTTATTTTCCGCAATCATGAGAAGACATACTTGCTGAGTTCATCCTATAACGCACCATTTTGTATAATCATTCGCATGCAGGTTTAGTATGCCTTTATTAGGGTGCCACGATACCCTTGCATGTCTCCCTGATACCGACCTTAAATCCAAGAGATAACTTTAAATCAGCTAGACGTGGTTTTATAAGGATCGATATATGGTGAATTTGTTGGGATATAGAAGCCGTGGCATCATAATACAAAATTGGTCAACTTTCTTGACCTTGATCTTTTCCTTCAAGGAATTCAAAATCTGGTTACATTAGCTTTGTACCATTATTTACATTTATCTCGGTGAGGTTGATGAAGAGAAATTTTTCTTGATTATTTCTATGCATTGTATATAATGATGGGGACGAATAGTATTAAACTCAGCTGCTAATCACCTATCTCAAAATCTCCTTCCTTGTCGTAATAAGGTTATGCTTAACGTAAAGGGCATAATCTCCACATGTTATGATTTATGCTTATGTTGATCTGCAACTTTCGCTGTGTGCAATGTTAACTAAAACATCTATCATCATAGATAATTATAAAGATGATCTATTCTTTAAATAAGCAAACTCTTGTGCAATTAATACGGTTTATCTTGAATAAATATCCATAATGGTATAAATTTATAAGAAATCTATTAATCCTACTTTTATTCATGCTACTATCAATAGGTATGTGGATGTAATTAATATTTAATTGATGTTCAAGATAGTGTATAGTCACATTATGTTGATTATAGTTACTATGTATCTAGTTATTTTATGGAACTAATTTGCAATCCTCAAAAGTATAAAAGAATTTTCTTTGGCGTTTAAATCTTGCATGGTCATTGAGGATCTTAAACTGCAGTGTAGTCCTTCATGTCTTCTCGACCTACTCCCATCATTAATCTTCCATCGATCTTTATCGAGTCTTCTCCTTAGCTTATGGTCATCTTTTGCTTTACCAAAAAAATGTCATGGGTAGTTTTTAGTCCTATATCTTAAAGAGAGGCATTTTCACCTTGCCATAAGGCTATCGGAGTTTTGTGTGGGTCTTTATTTATGGCTAATTTGTTTTGGTTTATTATCATTATACTGTTTCATCCTTGAAATTCAACTTTAGTTTGGTTGTTTTTAAGTTTTGTTAAGATATTTATTTGATATAGTCGATATTATTTTATATGTTATATTTACATTTATATACATTTGGTTTACTCAAAAAGACTAAGAATAGTGAGATTTACTTTGAATTTGATAAGTGAAATTCAATCTAGATACATGTCACTAATTTATAAATATGCCAATAAACACTTATATGTAAGACAATATCAATATTTCACAACCAAAGGGTCTTAATGCTTGACTAAAGAAAAACATTTCATCTAAATATGTATATTTGCACTTTAATGCATGGAAGAAGTGAATAAATGAAAGATGTGGAATTAGCCATTGCTTCAAAGTTCAAAAGATATTAATGTTTATTTACTTTATGTGTTCATCAACACACGTTGCAATATTCTTGAGTGTTTTCTTACCGTGATTATCTCAAATTATTTTGTTTCTTTAGTAATTATATTTTGTCTTCTTTGAGTGTCTTCTATTGAATGTTTGTGGAAAGTTACCTTCTTGGATAGGTTCCGAATATGGGTATTAAGGAGCGTAGACTGCTTTTTCTAGTTCTACTATTATTTTAGTTGTATTAGACTATATGCTTAACCAAGAGAATATAGACTATTAAAATAAATGCATTTATTTTATATTATTTCTCTCTTCCATATTCTAGTATTGATCATAGCAAGTTCTTGTATAATAGAAATCCATGTAGATATACTAGGCATGCACCAAATTTCATCTTGTATATCAATTTTTTTTTCTAAGCATCTCGTGTCAAGTTTGTGGTTCTTCATGTCAGAATTAACTCTCTAGGAAAGTTTAAGTTTTGTGGTTGGGTAGAAAAAGGGTTTGAACCATGTTCTCATCTACTAATTCATGAATGACTATGAGAAAGTCAACAATGGTCATAAAATTATTTCTTTGTATCTCCATACTTTTTTGCACTTGATATTGACATATGGACTTCCAGTTTGTACATATTTTGTGGATGATTCTAGTGTATTTATACAATGTATGTACTCCTAACATATTGTTATGACTTCTTGGTAATGGATTGCTCAAGTCAATCTTTGTACCTCAATACTCTATGTATATTTTCTCTATGTAAGAATGTAATGTTGAGTGGATGACATGGCTTGTAATGAGGATAATCCTCTTAATTCATTATAACTTAAAATATTTCTTGCCAATAATGTCTTATTTATTGTTATTTGAGATCCATGCATTGCATGGAAAGACCTCCAACCTCAAAAAGGTAAGTGCATGAGGTTAACCAAATAACTTGGTAACCTCTAGAGGCTTAAAGGTTGCACATTTAGTTAGACAAGATGTATTCTAACCTCATAAACCTAGGTACACTTTACATGGTGTAAAATTATAAAATGTATGGTTTTGTTTTTAGTTTTTTTAAATATGTAATTTTTTCTAATACCATGATGATAAAAGTTTGTTTAGTATAAGATGTAAAATAAATAGTATATAAACTTTATTTTGAAAATATTTTCATAGAAAGACAAATATGATGCTAAAGTTTGGTAAAGATATTTTGTTTCTAATTTTAAAATATTTTTTTACTAAAGATTAAAGTTCCTTTTTAGTGACATTGGAATTTATGAGGAAAATCAAATAAATAAAACTTACAAAAAGAATTATAGTCAAGATTAAGATCTTCTTTTCTTGGGTGAGACTGTGTGAGGGGAGTCCTGGTGTGAGGCACGGTTGTGGCGATGGTGTTTTAGATGCACGTGCAAATGGAAGACTGCAGCAGACACACATGTAATCTTAAGGCATTGGTAAGGAAAAATGCTAAACTGGCTCGTGGAGGGGTGGGGGCGTTGTTGCAAATGGGGAAGGGTAAAAAAGGTACGCCCTTAGATCTGGTCCGTCACAAAAAACTCTCACGTTTCCCACTTCTCCCTAGCACTCTTCTCGTTTTGATACATTGGTGGTTCAAACCGGAAGCAACTCCTGGTGTTGATTCTATGTCATCTATTTTGGACCCGTCCATTCTTGTTGCCTACAAAAATTGGTCCAACCCTTATCATGTTTGCTTCGCCTTCTACTTAGATTGGATTCAGTGATGAAACTCTTGCCCGCCCCACTCCACGTCCCCGTCTATTCTGCCCTCTTCTCCCACTAAGGAAAATGTTCCTCTTGTTGATGGTTCTCACATTTCTATCAGGGATATGGAGGTGGTTTTCACTAAGGAACTAGTCAATTTTTGCATTTTAGACGATTGCATTGAGGAGATTTTGAGGTTTCTACATAGCTGTTTGCCTTTGGATTCCATCACTGAGTGGGTCAAATCTACCTAGGGAAATCTATCTACATCAATAGTTGAATCTATTGATTTTGGCCTCTTTATGCTCATTTTCAATTCTATTATTGAGTGTAACTTTGTGTTTTAGAATGGTCCATTATTTTTTGAGCATTGTAGCCTCTTCATCACTCCTTGGACCCCCTTCTTTGATCCTGCTATAGTGAAGATTACTAATGTTCCTATTTGGATTAGGCTCTACAACCTAACTTTAGCTATGCAAAATACAAATTCTATCATCAAATTGACCAGTCATGTTGGCTCCTTTTTCAAACTTGATGTAGATGTTGTGGCTCCTAAACACATATTTTACAAGGTTTATGCATAGGTAGATCTCTTGAAACCCCTCTCTCATTCTAATTGGATCCACTCTTCTCATGGAATTTGGACCCTATTTTTAAATTTTGAAGGCTTTCCTTTCTATTGTTTTCACTACAACATGCTAGGCCAAACAATTGAGGCTTTCTCTCTCCAATGTGAAACTAGATCTAGGTCTATTAGGCTAAAAAATGAGTTAAGAAGTAGGTCTCTTTAGATGTTGATTTCATATGGCAGAATTATTGCATGTTTATGGATTTCCATCTTGTATTTGAGCCAAATCCTATGCATCCTATGGTTCCTTCTCCTCCTCTTGTGATTCCTGTTAATGACAATGTGCTCGAGGACTCTCTTGGATCAGATGAGGATGGCTTTGATTATGATGGAACCTTTCCTTTCATGGATGATTTTGATAATCTAAAGCATGATTTTTTTGACCATGACCTGATTTTGGATCCACCTCAGAAACTTTAGATTTCTCAAACTATGAACAACAAACTGAAACCAAATTGTGGTGGATCAAAGAGAAATGTGGGAAGAAAATTTAAGGCCGAGAACCTTTGTATTGAAGGAATTGAAGCTATTGAGGAGGGTTCCCAATGGACCATGGATTCTCTCCTCTTTGAGAACAATAGAAGAGCTTTTTTTTTTTATCCTGTGTAGTTGTGAACCTTCTTCTTGTATGCTCCTTGTAGTGGCATGGGTTTGTTGTTTTCTCCTTTCTCCTTTTGCAATTCTCCTTAGGATCCTTCATTTTTCTTTAGGTTCTTTATTCTCTTTTGCTCATTCCCTTTTCTACATAGTAGGATCGATGTAATTCATTATTTTTTATGTTTTAGTAAAGGGAGTGGGCCCTCTTCCCATAGCTTAGAGATAAAAAAAAAAGGTTTTTTTAAAACTCTCATGTATGACCAACATAATTTGACATAAAGTAATTGTGACATGTTTTTACCATCAATAGACATCGATGTCTAGATTGATCATACATATTTAGTTTTTAAAAAATATAAAATGAAAAGTTAATAAAAAATAGTAGCATATGATATTTCAATTTTATGAAGCTTTTTGTTTAAAAATTAATTAATAAATAGAAAAATATGTGCAATAATAAAGAAGAATAGATATTTGAAAGCTAGACATTGTCATCTACAATTTGTTTCAATTTCATCTAAAGAATCTATAAAAATAATTTTTAACCATATTGCCAAAGTCAATTTTTACTCTTGCTAGTTTTGTAGCATTGTACTTGTAGCTCCAAGGTTCAAGGGTGATTTCCAAGTATATTATAATCCTAAAACCAAAACAAAAGTGTGGATGTAAAATTTTAATTTTCATATAACATGTGCCCACTATAAAAAATACACATTGTAAAAGAACATGCATATGCATTCTAAAAACAAAATTGATATGCATTTCTAAATGGGTGTTCCAAATAAAGAAGTGAAGAAACTCAGTTATGTTTCCCATAATTATATCTGAACAATAAATAAATATGGAAAAATGGGAGAATACCCACCTCCTATATTTACCTTGGCCACTCAATAATGTCCTAGGAGTCCTAATTGGATTGACTGTCAACCTCACAAAGTGAGCTAGTGTGAAGCCACAATAGTGTTTTACAATTCAAGGGAGGAAGGAAAACTAACAAAAAATGACCCCAAAGCAAAAAAATGTGATTTTGGGGATTCGTACGAACCTACTGGTTCGAACGAACCCCTTTAAATCTTGGCCGGCAAGAAAACAAAAAAATGCATTGGGAAAGGGTTCATACAAACCCCCCTTATCCCTCATCCCCACGTGAGACACAAAAAAACCTAAATTTTGGCACTTCGGAGCTCGGGTTGAGGATGAAAATGGAGGAATCTTCACAAACCCAACTAGAATTGGGTACTCCTTGGAACGAGCTATCCAACAAATATAATTTTAATATTTTTTGGTTTTATTATGTATTTCTTTTTTTAGTTTTATTAAATATAGGTTTGTCATCAAAAATGAGGGTCTCTGTTCTACACGTGTGGAAAAATACTAGGTTATCAAAAAAAAATTGAAAAATATGATTGCACTAGATATTGAAGTCCTTGATCCAAAAAAAGAAAAGAATTTCAATATATACAAAAAAAGTTACGCATTATATGGTCATGCTATGTCTGAATTGTAATTGGTTTGACTTCAAAACTTGATTAAAGAAAAAATATTCAATAAAAAAATATCTAACCAAGTGCAAGCACTAGATATTAGAGTTACAAATCTAAATTTGAAAGAATTAGAATTTTATCATTCATGGAAAAAAAATTATGCATTATATGGTGTGTGTCACTTTTTAAAACTATTGTTTTTTGAAAAAAAACCAATTTTTTTGGGAGATGGAAAAAGAAGTGCAATCTAATTCCAAAAATTTTGAAAAAAATATTTTAAAAATCTACAAACAAAATGCGATGAGACTTTATTTTGCATCGTCTTCAAATTCCTCACGATTTAGCCGCTATAGGTCCCCGAATGTGAAGATTTAATTAAAAATAATAATTTTAGTGTCTAGTTTGGCCAAAAATTGTAAACCACTATTGTGGGATCACCCACCAATTTTCAACAAGGAAGACCTAAGAAGGGCTTCTTTAAGCTATTAAGGATTCACCACCAAGTAAATGCTTGGAAAAGACAAATAAGAATTCAACCTACAAAACCTAGTAATGTAAGCTAAATGATGAGTGCAAATGATGAAATAATGAAACAAGAAGTTAGGATATGTGTACCTAGGAAGTCTAGAGATGTGACAAGGATTCTAGAAATGCAAAGAAGTTATCAAAATGTGTTATGGAGTACAAAGACACCCTTACTATTGTCTTAGTCCCGCTGCTATTTTTTGGGGCAGATACAAAATCTTCAAATGTTGAAACCAGATCTAGAAGAATCTCTAGAAAAAAACCCTCAGAAGGACTAAGATGCCCTAGGTGGAAACTTAGTCCCATCTAGAATTTTGGGAATCTCTAAAGGTGGTCCTGAGGCTTGATGTATACATTTCATTCTTCTTTGATCTTAGGTTTTGAAACTTCTAAATTTGGCTTATATGTGAGTTTTTCGTGAAGATGACAACTTTGCAACTTTGCACTTCAAATGATTTTCAAGTCTGCAACCTAAATCTTCAATCACAAACACACAATAGGAGAAAAACTTATTGATTTTTAGTGAATGGGGATTTTCCTTGGTCAAACCCCTTGTTGGTAATTAAACGTTGAAATGAAATGAAATAATGAAAGGAAATTATGAATGAACAACATGCAATGTTACAACTCACCAAACCCTCGTTATCAAATCTGCAAACTTGTGTGAAGTGGCTAGCTTGGATATAGATCTTGAATCAATAGAGTACTTGATAGATATGGACTTCAATTGCTTGCTTAACTCAAAACCCTACATCATAAATGTTAGCACAAAAACACACATGATGCAAGAATATCCTTGATATGATGTTTTAATCTTGATGATGGCTCCAAATGCTTGATGAATTGCTCTTGAATACTGGAATGCTTGAATGCTTAGATGCTTTAGATTTCTTAGAGTGCTTGGTAGATTGCTTGTTAGATTGATAGGTGAAGATATGAGTGAAAGAACCTTGTATTTGTACTTATCTATCCTTAATATCGTGAAATTACACCACACCAAGTTGACATATGAATTCATTAATTAAAGGAGGCTAAATCTCACCAAAATTTTAAATTAAATCATGAAAATACCTCAAGGGGGACTAAGATACCATAGGTGGGATCTTAGTCCCAAGGCATGAATCTCATAGCACAGGCTCTAAAAGGGACCCTTTTAAGGTACATTCAAAATCAAGGTCCGAAGACCTTTTGGGGACAAAGACACCCTAGGCAGCATCTTAGTCTTGACCCAAAAAATCAGGGATAGTCAAAATCATTAAATTATCATTTATCCATTGATGATTGTCGGGATTAGCCAGAAAAATATATAATTCATTGAGCTTGTGGATGCAAAATAGGACCAATTAAGAAATAAATAGGGATAAATAAAATAAGGCAGGCCCAAACAAGTGTGAAAATTCAAAGGTGTGCATTTTTCTCTGCTAAAATATCCTTCAAAGCATCTCAGAGAGCCTATTAAATAGTCATGATCCTTGAAGAAGACATGCCCCATATTAACCAAACTACTAAACCAAAGATATTGAGTTTTTCAAAGAAGTTAGAAAAGTCTAAAAGACCAAAATAAGTACTTTGTAAAAGAATTCCAAGTATTTTGGAAATCCACAAGCTTGAGTTATAGTAAAGTAAAGAGGGGAGGGTCAAGATAGAGTATGATACACAAGTTGTAGAAATTGAAGGAAAGATTTTTTCAAATATGGTTTTTCTAGTTTTATATACTACCATGTGATTATATGTGTACCATTACATATGTTAGTCTTGATAAACACCAATTTTCATGGTGATATGAATGGTTGTTGCAAGCATCTATTTGACATGCATATGATTAAAAATGATAGAAGAATCAATTAAGGTGTTGATTGTACCTATTTTGATTCATAAATTTAAAGGATTATTTATGAGTGCATTATGTTTCAATTAGATACTTATAGAGTGATCTTAAATTAAGTATTATACCAATGCAACTAACTTAAACATAGTTGATACACATATCCTAGGTGATAACATGGCATACTTATCACATGTAAATTGTTAGTAACCAACATAACAACCTATTTAGACAACAATAAGCCCAGGGTTAATACAAATATAATGCTAGGGAAAAAATAATAATGTATTTTTTATCATAATCCTAAATGAAAATGTGACAAAATTATAAGGTTTAGGATGATAAATTCTAAAAATGTGGAAAGTAGTATCACTTCAACCAAGTAGAAAAGGGATATGACCCAAGAAATAATGGGATGACTCTAACCAAGTTGATAGGGTGCTAATGGACTTTGACTATGTTGAATATGATTTACATTTACAAATAGCAAAATATGAGTTTTGACTAAACCGAAGAGTAATCTAACATGATATGGTATTGAAGATCTATCTAGTACCAGAAACATCATAATTATCATAAATGTATCATTGTAATCGTAATTATGAAAATAACTAATTACAATATACCCTCTAATTTGTTGCATAGAAATGATGCAATAAATTAATTATAATATACCCTCTAATAATTACCAATGGATAACATGTATGCATCAACGACGCCACCGGAGCATTCAAAATGACGACATCAAAGCACTAACAACAATGATATCATCATGCCTAGAATTTGATGGTCTATCTAACTATTTTTTGCAGTTTGGACCGTATATTACAACCTAAAATTTATAAGACCATATTATTTGACTTGCTATATTTTTATATAAACATAAATATAACACTTAAAATTATTATTAAAATGTAAAAAATTATTGTAGCATATATATATTGTTTATAATAAAAATATAAATTAGTTTAGAATTGGAATAATTCTTTCTATTTCACTTTATATTAATATATATGATTTATAATTATTTATTATAAATATATTTGTTAATTCAAAATTTGTTCAAAATAGAATCTTTTCAAGATTAAATATAGTTCTTTCTAAATTTTTAAAATATTTTAAACAATAAATTTAAGATTTTAACATTTTTACTTATAGTTATGCTTTATATTAATATATATGATTTATAATTTTTATTATAAAAATATATATTAATACAAAGTCTTTTCAAAATAGAATATAATTGTTTTTTAACTTTTTGAATATTTAAACAAGATTTATTTTCTATATGAATTTAGAAATTTCTTGTTAATTGTAAGAATAAATTTAAGATTTTTACATTTATTTCTAATTATTATATTTTATAATTTTACATTTTTTAATATATATAGGATATCCATATGAATAACATAACACAAATTTTGATTTTTTCAATACTGATTAGTGATTCGAGCTTTGATTTTTTTAATACAATATTTGTGAAAATTTCAATACCATTTTTAATTTATTTTATATAGTTATTTCTGAATAGGTTTGAAATTGATATTTAAATTTAAATTTATTTGACAGTTAAATTTTTTCATAAAATGTAAAGTGACAGACATTTAAATGAACAAACCCTCAAAAAAATTTCATATGACAGATAAGGGTGGCCATCAAATTGCAGGCCTGAATATCATACAATAATCTGGTCTCTATTGTGCCTTGAGGATAAGTTGCCAAACTTGAACTGGTCGGATTGAACACTTGTTTGTTGCATTTACAAAAAGAGTCAACGTCTTTTGTGGGCTGCAGTTGCCAAACTTGAACTGGTCGGGTTGAACACTTGTTTGTTGCATTTGGAGAAAGAGTATCAACGTCTTTTGTGGGCTGTAGTTGCCAAACTTGAACTGGTCGGGTTGAACACTTGTTTGTTGCATTTGGAGAAAGAGTATCAACTATCAACGTCTTTTGTGGGAGAAGCAATTTCGTTCACTATTTCGTCAAACCTTCTACACACATGGCGATAAGTTTTCTGGAAAGCAATCTTCTTTGACTTGAATGCTTTGAAATGTATCCATGCAGACTTATTACTTGACAAATATCTCGGAGAGATTATCACAATTGAATTGTATTACTTGACAAATACCTCGGAGAGATTATCACAATCGAATTGTAATTGAATTGTATTACTTGACAAATACCTCGGAGAGATTATCACAATCTAATTGTAAATACAATTCGATTGTGATAATCTCTCCGAGGTATTTGTCAAGTAATACAATTCAATTGTGATAATCTCTCCGAGATATTTGTCAAGTAATACAATTCGATGGAAAAGGCAATCTTATTGAGCAGCATTTATTTTAAGAACGTGCCTCATTAATCAAAATACGAGTCAATCGCATTTAGTCCGAAAACTCAGATATCGCATTTAGTCCGAACACTTCGATGGCTTTTGCCCGGCAAGTTGTGTTGAATACTGATTGATTCATATCAAATATTTGCAAGCCGGGCTATCAAAATATGGCATCGCTACTGAATTCCCCTGCAGTCGAGTTGGGTTTTGCACTCGTCTTCCTCTGGATAGTATACAAATTTGTGACAAAAAAAAAGAGCAAGAGCAACAAGGAGGAGTTGAGATTGCCTCCAGGGCCACGGGCATGGCCAGTGGTAGGCAATCTCCATCTGTTGGGAAGCCTTCCTCACAAGTCCCTGGCAGACCTGGCAAACAAGTACGGGCCCATCATGTTCCTACGCCTAGGCTCGATACCCACGGTTGTGGCCTCTTCTCCTGCCATGGCTAAAGAATTTCTTAAAACCCAGGATTTGATCTTCGCCAACAGGCCACCTTCATCGGCGGCCAAGTATGTGGCTTACGAGCACAAAGACCTGGTGCTAGCTCCCTATGGAGAGCACTGGCGGCAAATGAGAAAGCTGTGCACAATCGAATTACTGACAGCCAAGAGAACAGAGTCATTCAGGTGGGTGAGAGAGGAAGAGGTGTCCGCCATGATGCGGTCCGTGTGGGATGAGAGCAAGCAAGGCGAGCGCTTCGTCGAGCTGCGGAAGCTCATTTATTCCTCCTCACTCAACATAGTGTGCAGAATGTTTGCTGGCAGAAGTTACGCCGACCATCAATTGAGCGGAGGACAGGAGTTTTATCAGATGGTGGGTGAGATTATGCATCTCGTGGGAGTAGTTGTTCTGGGCGACTTCATTCCCTCTCTTGCCTTTCTCGATTGGGGAGGCCACTGCCGCCGCATGCAGGTCGTTCATAAAGTATTCGATGCGTTTGCTGACAAGCTCATCGATGAGCACGTTGAGCGGAGAAGGGCCAAAAAGTCAGAAGAACCGGACATTGTGGACGTGATGCTGGACATGGCTGAGAGCGAAAGTTCCGACATACAAGTATCTCGGATACACATCAAAGGAATCATCTTGGTCAGTTTAGTTTAAACAATTGCCAACTCATTTGTTCTTTTGTCTTGTCTAATGCCTCTCTAACCACGAGTTCAATGCTTTCACAGGATATGCTAAATGGTGGAACAGAAACATCTTCTACAACTGTGGAATGGGCAATGACTGAGCTGTTGAGAAACCCTCAAATAATGGCAAGGGCACAGCAAGAGATTGAATTAGAGGTTGGGAGAGATCGCATTCTAAGGGAGAGTGATCTTGTAAACTTAGACTACTTGCGATGTGTGGTGAAGGAAACATTTCGATTACATCCACCAGGGCCCTTGCTCGTGCCACACGAGTCCACCCAGGGTTGCAATGTGGGAGGATATTACATTCCGCCAAAAACAAGGTTGTTTGTGAATGCTTGGGCAATGGGAAGGGATGAAAGCGTTTGGGAAGATCCTTTAGAATTCAAGCCAGAGAGATTTATTGGCTCAACCATAGACATAAAAGGCCACCACTTTGAATTGTTGCCCTTCGGAACAGGAAGGAGGGGATGCCCTGCAATTTCCATGGGCATTTCCGTCGTTTACTTGGCTGTGGCTCAACTCATACATTGCTTTGATTGGAGTGTGGAGGGCAATGTGGATAGGGATGAAGTGTTTGGATTGAGCGTACCCAAAAAGTTTCCTCTTTCTGCCCTTCCTTCTTGGAGGCTCACCACCAACAAGCCACCATAACATTGGATACACTTAGAAAAAAACTACTAATACAGGCATATAATCATCCCACCTCTGCAATTGCACCTTTATGTGGAAGTATAGGTAATGCCTGCCCTCTAGTTGTTATTATTAAACAAATATAAATACACAATGAATGTTTAAATAACATTATTGTTGTATGTTTGTGGAAGTTCTTATTTATGTTGGAGTGACTTTGGTTACTAAATATTAAATATATTAATATATTAAGGTAAAATCTTTTCAAAAATTAGTTGAGAAATCTCTTTTTTGTTATCCGGTATGAACACAAAGCTAAACATTATTTGGAGGAAAGAAAATGGATTTTATAATCTTTTGACTTGATATCAATATAATCTATAATGATTAATACACGCTTATGATTTCTAACAAAATAAATAGATCAAAAATGATATATATTCTTTCGAAGATAACACACACACACACATAGTTGCAACTAAGTGGCTTTGTGTCAAAGAAGAATAAAAAGTATAAGTGTGTGTGTGTGTGTGTGTGTGTGTGTAGGTGTTTGTCAAAGAAGAATAAAAATTAGGATGGGAGTAGGATGGAAGTGAATCTTTGGAGGCAAGTTGCCCCAGTCACTCAAAGATGATGATGAAAGGATGTCCCCTTAAGAGAGTTCTTGGGTGAAATGGAGCCCAAAAGGTCACTTGAAAAGATAAAGGATGATAGGAAAATGTGTTGTGATTGATAAAAGACAACTTGAGATAAATCATAGGGGGTTGATGAATATGCAATGGACAGAGATTGAATGATGGATAAGGATTGGGCATGCTAACCTTATGTTGCTAAGATGATTGGATGATAGGATTCTGGATTGCATGGATGTACATGTTGGATGATGGAATATCACGAGGATATAATGCAACTAAATAACAAATGATTCGAGCTATGGATAAAGGATGATATAATGATAAAGGATGTAATGTTTTCATATTAACTTCACATGCAAGGAGTAACCTTTATTTTACTACAACACCTAGTGTTATGCACCATGATATAATGGATTAACAAATAAATAAATAAATTCTAATAGCATAGTTATCCATGAGAAACATTGTCATAGGCATGCCATCATATGAAGGATAAGGGAAATTGTGATATTGTGATGGATGGAACACTAAGATTACAAGAAAAAATTAAAAACAAATTCAAAAATAAAGAGAAAGGAAATAAAAGAAATTTCAAATAATATAGTGAGCCAAGAGACATGAGTCCATAAGAACACCATCATATGAATGGTGAGGGTGATTGTGATGGTGTAATGTATGGAACACTAGGACTAGATACAACAAACAAGAAAAAAAGTTAAAAAGAGAAGAAGAAAATAAAGAAAAAACAAACACAAGTAGACATAGAAAAAAAAAAGCAACTAAATGATCAAAAGCATGTAGAAATGATGATTTGGTGCATCCAGTTAAATGTTGAAGGCATCAGTGAATGGGATGGAAGGACAAGGGGATTGAGGGACAATGGCTAGATTCCAAACAATTTCTAAATCATGTAGAGATGTGATGACAAATGGTGGTGAAAAATTCATGCCTTAATGGTTATATATGTGGTAACCATTCTCTAAGAAACATCAACAAGGGTATGCCTCCATTTAAGTACAAAGCAACAAAAGGGGATGAGCTAGAAAATGAATTAAATGAAATTAAATTATGGAGGGAGGGAAAAGGGATGGAGGGGCAAGCTAAAGGGATGAAAAGGATGGGAAGTGTTCTCTTTTTTAGAAATCTAATGGTGGAGGATAAGTGAGTAGGTAATGTATTTGGAGGGGATAGTGAAAATGAGAAGGAATGGGAGGATTGGTAAGGGACTTGTGTGAACAATCAAAAATGAGGGAGATAATGAGATCAATACAATGAAATAGTGGAAATAATATGGAAGGACACATACTCATAGATTAAAGTGGTTTCCTTCTACACATGATGCCTATTTACTAGGTTTTCATCATCATACTTTTCATGGTGCCACAAGGAGTGCTTTTTCTTGGAATGTGAATTCAATTTGATTACATATGGATATTCAAAAAGAAAAATATTGACTTCGATTGGGAGAATTTTTTTGGCCATATTTCATGTGGATGACATATGAATGTAATCTTTCACCTTCTATTTTGGGTAAGTCTTTGTTGAATTGGATTTGAAAAATTTGAGGGATTTTTTTGTCTTTTTGAGAGTTACTCTTTGTTTAATGTATAATCAAAATTTTCTATAGAAGTGGATAATTTTTTGAGAAAAAATAATTGACAAGCCATTTCTTGTGGTTTTTCCTTGTGCATAACTAGGTTTTCCACTTTTTTTTTACATTATGTGAATTCATTATTTTGTTGTAATTTTTTTTTTGCACTATTATATTATATAATTAGTTTTCAAGCTTAAGGTTGTGTAGAAAAATAGTTTGTTATTTAGGATTCATCTTCTTGAAAAAAAATATATAGGAAGAATGAATACTAAATTTGAGGCTCAAAAATTTAATGGTTCCATTTTTTCTCTATGGAATCTCAGGGTTCAAGAACTGCTAGTGAAGGATAGATGCAACTTGACTATCAAAGTGATAGTGTTAAAACCCATAGCCATAAGTTAAGAGGAATAGGTATAAAAGGATAACATGACTAGAGCTACCATTTAATTTTCTTTGGTTGATTCAATTTTATTCAATGAACTGTAGAGAAAAAAATTGTTGGCGTAAATAGAGTCATTATCAAACTAGTTAGCATATCACCTGTCTAAGATTGAGGCATTTGCAATTAACTTAATTTTACTTAGGTTTCTTACTTTTTTGTCTTACTTCATAACATTGATACATGTTTCCTCATCACTTGAGACACATATACACTTGTCACTTGCTCGTGCACACTTATCAAGTAACCTCACAAGTGTTGCAACTTTGGAGGGGTAATCAATCATTATATCTCCCACTTTCTCACCTCATCTACCTTACCTATATATGCAAGGTTTCTCATTGTATTTATATACTCTTAATATTATATGATAGACATCCTATTATGTTTTCCATTTCACCTATAAAAGGTTATCAATTCACATTTTTTATCTTAGTATTCTCAAACATGGTATCAAAGCCATGAGAGCATGTTCCTTACCACATCAAGGTGAATCCTACTTATTTCCCTATTATCAAAGTGATTTGGATCCAAATTGACATTGTCACTACATCTAAGAAGACCCGAGAAATGAAGAATAGCCTTTCATTTGATGAAATTTGAAATAATTCAATTTTTTGTAATTTTTTATTCTTTGTACTTTATTATATTATACAAATATGTATAGTACCACAAAAATCCATGTACAAAAAAAATAAAGGTATTTTTTTAGCAGAGGACCAAGATTTCCCTCTAACCATCTACCATTTGGTCAAAAATTTATGTTTTAAAAATAATTTTGGCATGTTTGGATCAAAATTATGCAAGGTTTATAAGTTAATCTAGCTAGTATTTTTCCCTATTTCGGCCTATTTGGAAGTTTTTGTGGTAGCAAAGCACTTCAGTCCATATGTTTAATTTTAATTAGAGTTTTCTTAGGCACCATTATATATTTGATTGGAATTTGTAGGCCCCTACTCTTTGATCATATTTTTTAAAGGTTGTTGTATCCATTTTGATGTGTTGTGTGCTCTCTATGTTTGTTGTAAATTGGGCTAAACAATGACTTGCACCTTTCACATGCCCTTGTGCATAATTAGCAACACCATTTCATGCCTTCATTCCTTTGCATAAGATACCTCTTCATCTTACAATGTCCAAACTATTTTTTATATTTTTTGGCATAACTAGCACCCTTTATTTGATGGTGAGACCCATCACACCTAAGCCATTGTGTGAGACAGAAAGCAGTGCAATTTATAATTTTTTTGCATATAAAACCCTTTCCTAGGCATTATCATAGGCAAACCCAACTAAATACACTCCTTATAGCACCAAAAGTGAGGGTTGGCATAATGATTCACTCACCCCACATTGGACTTGGTCTACCTTCAATGATATCTTCCAACTCACCCTTACATCTCAGATTAGGCCTTCATTTTTTTCAATATTTGGCCTCATAATTCTCCATGTAGCTAGAGACATCTCCAATTCATAGATCAAAAATCAACATTAATGATCTTTGAATTGGTCTCACACCACCCTCCAATGAATCCAATGATTTTTCACTCCCATTAAACTTGTACAACCTCCACATACCCTAGAATTTTTTGTTATAATGTATTTAATTTTATAGTTAGTAAACCAGGAAGAAAATAGGTGGGGGAAATGCCCACTATTCTCCTTCAACAATTCAATAATGTCCTAGGAACCCAAATTGGATTGAATATCAACCTCAAAGGTGAGTCAATTCTCAACAAGAAAGACCTAGGAGGGGGTTCTTTAACCTTTGATGGGTTCACCACCAAGCAAAATCTTGGAAAAGACACTTTAACATTCAACTCACAAAACCTACTAGTGTAAGCCAAATAATAAATGAAAATGATGAAATTAATCAAGTTAGGATGTGTGTACCTAGGAAGTCTGGAAATTTGATGAGGATTTTGGAAATGAAAAAATGCTTCCAAAATATGCTAAGGAAGACTAAGACGCCCTTACTGTTGTCTTAGTCCTGCTGCTATTTTTCAAGGTAGATGCAGAATCTTTGGATGGTGGAACTAGATCTAAAATAATCTATGAAAATACCTTCGGGAGGACTAAGACATGTACCCTAGGTGGTGACTTAGTCCCATCTAGAATTTTTGAAATCTCTAAATGTGGTCCTAAGGCTCAAGGTCTGAACGTCCTTCTTCTCAGATCTCAAGTCTTGAAACTTCTAAATCTGGCATGTAGGTGAGTTTTTGTGAAGATGACAATTTTGCAACTTTTCACTTCAAATGATCTTCAAGTATCCAACCTAAATCTACAAATACAAAAATGCAAGAGAGGAAAAACTTGTTGATTATTAGTGAATGGAGGTTTTCCTTGGTCAAACCCCTTGTTAGTAATTAAACCTCGGAATGAAATGAAATAATGAAGGGAAATGATGAATGAAAAAAAGTTTTGTGTTGCAACTCACCAAACCCTTGTTATGAAATCTATAAACTTGTGTGATATGGCTAGATTGAATGTAGATCTTGAAATGATTAAATGCTTGATAGATCCTTACTTGAATTGCTTGCTTGAATCAAAACCCTACATCACAAATGTTAGCTCAAAAACACACATGATGGAAGAATATCCTTGATATGATGCTCAAATCTTAATGATGGCTCCAAATGCTTGATGAATTGATCTTGAATGCTCCTGATCTCACAAGCTTTCCTTAGAAATGAATACTTGAATGCTTGTAAGGATAAAATAATTGAAAGGACCTTGTATTTATACTTATATATGTTTAATATCCTGAAATTACACCATAACAAAGCTGACATATGAATTCATTAATTAAAGGAGGCTAAATCTCACCAAGATTTGAAATTAAATCTTGAAAATACCTAAAGGGGGACTAAGACACCCTAGGTCTAGTGTCTTAGTCTCGAGGCATGAAACTTAGGGCACAAACTCCAAAAAGGGGCCACTTTAAGGCACATTTGAAATCAGGGTCCCAAGAACTTTAGGGGAAAAATATGCCCTAAGTGATGTCTTAGTCCCGACTAAAAAATCAGGGACACAACCAAAATCATTAAATTATCATTTATCCATTTATTTTTGTCAGGATTATCGATAAAAAGATGTAATTTGTAGGCTTGTGGATGTAAAATAGGACCAATTAATACATAAATAGGGATGAGTAAAGAAACTTGGAGGGCCCAAAAAAGTGTGAAAATGCAAGGGTATGCACTTTCCTACACTAAATTTATCCCCTACTTTCTAAGTGAAAAGATGAACTTGCTTCAAACTCACACTAAAGTAGCCAACCATGCAATCAAGAGGGGTTCAAATGTATGAATGCTAGTAAGATAGGATGACACCAATCAAGAGGGTTGCCAAGCCCCCAAGATCAAGATCCTATGGAAAACCAACATAAGTACAAAATAACACAAATGCAGATGATATATGAAGCCACAACTAGATCGCAAGCCTACACCATCAAAGATAGGAAAAGGAAAAAGGAAAAAGAAAAATTCAATGGATCAAGCTTCGGCTGGCCATCCAATGCGTTGTGGATTGAGTCTAGGTTTTTTTTCCAAGAGAGGTTTACAAGTGGAATGTGTTGTCCACTATGCAAACAAAATGCATGCTCGCAAGGTCTAGTGATGCTAGGTGTCCACTACGTGAGCCCCAAGAGGTCCATATAAAAAATTCATACCCCCATGACTATGATAAGGACAAGAGAAAGAAAAATGTAGGCTCACAAGGGCTAGTGAAGCTAGTTGTTCACTACGTGAGCCCCAGGGAACCATACCAAATCCATACCTCCATGATTTTAATAAGGCACAAAAATGAAAAATGCATGCTCACAAGGGCTAGTGAAGCTATTTTTCCACTAGGTGAGCCTCGAGGAACCATATCAAATCCATACCTCCATGACTTTAATAAGGCACAAAAATAAAATGCAATGGGAAAGAGGGATGTTCGAATGGAGTTTACTTCATTCATGTGATGTCTCTTCTTAGGGAAAATTGTGCTTAATTTCTCCAAGAGAGGATAAATATAGGGTCTCATCCTCGGGAACATTGTACTTAATGTTTCCAAGAGAGGACAAGTGCAAGGTCTCATCCTAGGGAACATTTTACTTAATGTTTCCAAGAGAGGACAAGTGAAAGGAAATATCACACTCTCAGAGGAAATCAAACCCAATGACACCACCAAGAAAGGAATGCATCATAGGAAGAAAGAAAATCACACAATGAAACATGAGTGTCGATGTATACCCCCACTTTAAAGTAGTTTCTAACACCATTGCTATGAGAAATTTCTTTAAAGTACAAGAAGACATGAGAGCTTACTAGAAAGGCCCTATGCCAAGCCATATGTTTCCAATAAGCTACATCATGAGAAGAGAAGGGGTTTCCCCTAAAATACATAACTCAGTATGTCACATGTAAGCCAACTTAAGGCATGTTGTCCACATCCCAAGCTTGCTCTTATATAAACATGAAAGGTGGTCAACTAGCCAAAAGATACAATGACAAGTGACATATGTAGACAAGGCTACCTGACCCCTTGCCCCCACTTAATGCAAGACAAGGATGAGCCGAAATAATTGATGAGATGAGTGCTAGAGTGAAAATCAATATCAATTAGAGGAATTTGGTTCCCCCACATAAGGAAGAGTACCAAATTCCTTAAGATGTTAGATTTTACTACTCAAAGCCTTACATTCATTAGTAGCATGAACATGAACTCTATGATATGCACAAAATGAATTATGGTAGTAAAATTTATTTTGTGTTCTTGGAGGGAGGGATATCAAATGATCTTGGAAGAGTCTTGACAAGATACTCTCTTGATCAAAAGTAGAGAATGGTTCTTTATTTTAAGACAAATATATCTCTTGCTTAGTACAAGATGTCATGTTTACACGACTTTTTATATTGCGAGATGTTGTACTCTTCTTTAAAGGAAGACGTAAAATATATCAAATTCAAATCATTAGTGTTTTATGTGATGATATTAATGTTAAGTGAGGATTTCTCTATTTCTTTCAAATGATAGCTCAATCAAGACCACTAGTGTCTATCAATTCAGGATGCACTATTGTTAAAGTCAGCTTACAGGAATATTTTCTAAGAGTGTTGATATTAAGTGAAGGCTTGTTTATTTCTACCAAAGGACAATAACCAAGACCATTAGTATTTTCTTGTGTGTGAGGTTCTATAGGGACATGGATACCTTGTTCTCTAGCACCACATCTGTTTCCACTATAAACAAGTTGTTTCATCATTTCATCACCTTTTCCATATATTTTCTTCACCTCTGTTGGATTCGGTGGTTGATCTTGATTAAGTTCATCAATTTTTTTTTGTATAATTTTTTTTTTTCTCAAGTGGTTGAGCTGTATGCTTTTAAAGCGTCTTCCAAATTTTGTGTTGACATTACCACTTTTTCTTTTCCCCTATCTGAATCTTTTTTTATGATCTTGTATTCTCCCATGAGTGTTGGTTCAAAATTCAACAATCCCAAATCATCTAGTGATATCATTGTGAAGGGTTTAGGACATCTATCTTTTTATTTTTCTTGCATGGGTTCTACAAGTGTAGTTGGTGTTGATGTTTCCAAAGGATTCTCCTTGTTTTTCTCAATGTTCAAACAACTATTTGGGTTAGGGTCAGCTTCAAGTGTGTAAATTTTGTTGTTGTAAATATACTTCATTTTATGTTGAGCAGTAGAAGGTGCCCCATTCATTGCATAAATCCATGGTCTTCCTAAAATGAGATTGTATGAAATATCATGAGGAATAACATGGATTAGTGTTTCTAAGGTGGCCTTTCCAGCTGTAATAGGAAAATTTATCACACCAAGTGGTTTTTTTCCTACATTTTCAAATCCCTTAATAGATAAAGAGTCAAGATGAATTTTTTATTTATCAACGCCAAGCCTATCCAAAAGGATCACACTACACACATTAAGGGTTGATCCATTATCAACAAAGTTTTTCTTTCTCCTTGTTGTTTTATATTTAGATATTATTATGAAAGCTTCATGTTTCTTTTTCACTTCCAAATGGGGGAGTTCACTTTGGTGGAAAACAATGTCAACATTTATTCCTTGAATCAGGGATGCTATGTCATTTGGGTTTGCACTAGAGGGAACAACAACTTGTTGCAAGGATTTTTGAAGCATAGTGTGATAATTAGGTTAATTTTCAATTAGATTCCATAGGGATATCTTTGTAGGAATATTCTTAAGTTTTTCAACAAGACCATACTCCTTTCCACTTTGCGAAGTTAAACAAGGAGAACTAGGAAAAATGGGATTACACAAAGGGAGGGATTTTGAAGGTGTTTTTCTTGGTTGTGGATTGTTCCTAGTGTTATATGTATGAGCAATGGTATTGTAACTTGGTTTCTATGAAACATTGTTCTTAGGTGGCTCGAGGATAAAGATGGGTTTGTTTTGAACTTGTGGTTTTCAAGAGGGTGGATAAATGATAAGTTTAGGCTCAGGAGAGTACTTCAAGAGATATCTAACATGCATAACCTCAGAAGACTTATCCTTATTTTCATGATCTCTTAGTGAAGGTGAGTCTAATGTCACTTCATCATCTTCATCTAAGGAATTATTGTTGTCAATGTTCTCATTTTCTTCCACTGTTACATCTTCCCTAGTAGGAGAGTTTTTAGGAGAACTACAAACCAAATTTTCTTGACATTCAAGGATTGGTTCTTCCAAAATAACTCCATTGCAAGTAGGGGAATGATCAATGGTTGAATTTTATTTCTTATCAATGATTCCATTATCATGTTCAAGAATGTTTTCCTCATGACTTTCATTGGTTGTATTTTCTAACACCAAGGCATCTTCCTCACAACTAGGAGAGATACTAGGAGAAGAACAAATGTAAATATCATGATTATTTGTAATTTCATTCCTTTTTCCTATAATTTCTTCCAAAATAGGATAGGTAGGGGAAGGATCATAAAGAGGGTTGTCATATATCTTAATTTTTTGATCATCCAACTCCAACATATCTTCACTAATTATGCTTCCATCCTATAATACATTATCACAAGAGGTGAAGATGTTGGGAGATGAATGTAGACTAGTTGAAGTTTCAATGGTCTCTTGTTGTGTTATGTGGTCATCAAGATTACCTATGGTTGTTTCTTCTTATTCATCAATGTATTGTCCACTAAGAGAGGTAAGAGGAGAGAAACAACTAGGACTCTCAAAACTCTCATTCATTGGTTCTTCTAACACTAAAATATCCTCTTCACAAATAGGAGAGATATTAGGAGAGGAACAAATATGATCGTTAGGATTTCCCAAGGTTTTATTCTCTTTCATTGAAACACTCTTATAGGGAGGGGATATGAAATTTTTCTTAGTGTGCCTAGAAAGGTAAGGTACTAACATTGTTTGACCAAAAATGAGAAGCACTTTTAACCATCTCATGAAATGCTTTAATAATGTAAACAATGTGTATCCAAAGATACAAAACACTTCTATCCAATGTGTGCAAAACTTTAAGAATGAAAACAATGTATATCGAAAAATGAAAAGAACTTTTATCAAGCTTATGCAAAGTTTTATGAATGTAAACATTGTATACGCAAAAGTGAAAAGTATTTTTATCCATATTATGCAAATTTTTAGAAATGTGAGCATTTTCAGATCTAATGATGCTTGTAATTCAAATGGTTTCAAAATACACTTGAAATGAAAGAAATTGGAATAATAGAAATTATACAAATTGTAGCAGAAAACTGAAAGCAACAAACAGAAGCATAGGAAAGCATATTTAAACCCTAAAAACTATAGCTTCAAACTCAATAGGGACTAAGATGCCAGCAAGGGTGTCTTGGTCCTACTACAGGAAATTTTAGGTTCTAGATAGTGGAGCAGAAAACAAACATCCTAGACAGGATTCAGAGGCAAAAAATCACAAAGGGACTAAGATGTCAGTAAGGGCGTTTTAGTCCTAGTAGGGTTATTTTTAGAAAAACTATAAAATTTGGATTGTTTACAATGTTTCCAGGTTTCCTACCCAAGGACTTGATGTTTAGAAACTTAAAAGTGTGCAAATGAATGCAAGAAAAAGTGACTAATGGAAAGAAATTGAATGCAAAGTTGAATGCATTTTTTTCAATTTTGAATGCAATAACAATGTTTCTAAATGCAATTAGGATGATTAACAATGCACTTTTCAATTTTTCAATGAGATAAGATGATGCAAGAAAGAAAAAATGCAACCTATATGCACTTTTACTAATGCAAATGTGAGAAACCCTAGATGTACTTTCAATAATGTAAGATGCAATGCAAGAATGAATGCAACCTAGATCTAGGACTCTAATGAACTCCAAATCAGAAAATGAATGCTAAAAAATGTCAGTTTTAGTGAAATGAACTAAAAAGAAAATAGGTGGGGGAAATGCCCCCTATTCTCCTTTGGCCACTCAATAATGTCCTAGGAACCTAAATTGGATTGACTATCAACCTCAAAGGTGAGTCAATTCTCAACAAGGAAGACCTAGGAGGGGGTTTCTTAAGCTTTGAGATGTTCACCACCAAGGAAAAGCTTGGAAAAGACACTTTAACATTCAACTCACAAAACCTAGTAATGTAAGCCAAATAATGAATACAAATGATGAAATGAAGCAACAAGTTAGGATCATTTGTGTACCTGGGAAGTTTAGAAATGTGATGAAGATTCTGCAAATGCAAAAATGTTGTCAAAATATGCTAGGGAGGACTAAGACGCCCTTACTATTGTCTTAGTCCCACTTCTATTTTTTGGGGCAGATGTCAAAATCAAATCCAAAAGAATCTATAAAAATACCTTTGGGAGGACTAAGACGCCCTAGGTGGTGACTTAGTCCTATCTAGAATTTCTAAAATCTCTGAATGTGGCCCTGAGGCTCAAGGTCTGCACTTCCTTCTTCTCAGATCTCAGGTCCTAAAACTTCTAGATCTGGCCTATAGGTGAGTTTTCATGAATTTTGCAATGCAACTTTGCAACTTCTCACTTCAAATTATATTCAAGTCTTCAACCTAATCTACAAACACAAACATGCAAGAGAGGAAAAACTTGTTGATTGTTAGTGAATAGGGGTTTACCTTGGTCAAACCCCTTGTTGGTAATTAAACCTTGGAATGAAATGAAATAATGAAGAGAAATGATGAATGAACAAAGTGGTATGTTGCAACTCACCAAACCCTTGTTATCAAATGTGAAACTTGTGTGAAATGGCTAGCTTGAATGTAGATCTTGAAATTATTGAATGCTTGGTAGATCTTGACTTGAATTGCTTACTTGAATCAAAATCCTACATCACAAATGTTAGCTCAAAAACACACATGACATGCAAGAATATCCTTGATATGATGCTTGAATCCTAATTATGGCTCAAAATGTTTGATGAATTTCTCTTTAATGCTCTTGATCTCATAATTTTCCTTAGAAATGAATACTTGAATGCTTGTTAGGATAAAATGATTAAAAGAACCTTATATTTATACTTATCTATGCTTAATATCCTAAAATTACACCAAAAAAAGCTGACATATAAATTCATTAATTAAAGGAGGCTAAATCCCACCAAGATTTGAAATTAAATCCCAAAAATACGTAAAGGAGTACTAAGACGCCCTAGGTGGCATTTTATTCCCGAGGCATGAAACTCAGGGCACAGAATAAAAAAAGGGGCCACTTTAAGGCACATTTCAAATCATGGTCCCAAGACCTTTGGGGGAGAAAGATTCCCTAGGTGGTGTCTTAGTCTAGACCCAAAAATTAGGGACACACAACTAGAATCATTAAATTATTATTTATCCATTGATGTTTGTCAGGATTAGCCATAAAAATATGTAATTCATTAGGACCAATTAAGACATAAATAGGGATGAATAAATCAAGGTGGGCCCAAACAAGTTTGAAAATGCAAGGATATGCATTTTCCTACACTATACTTAACATCTTCCATCACTAACTATTAAAATTTAATGTTAACTTTTAATGTAATTTTTTATCATCAAATGATTATCAAGGGATAGAGTCATTTTATGTTTGCATAACTTTCAAATGAGTCAAATTTTCAAATGTGAATATTCAATGAAAATATCTTTCCATGATGGAGACTTTAGCATCGAGACGATTTGGAGTTTGTTAATTTTTAGAATTTTTTTCCTCCAAAGTCATCATTGTAAGAGTATTTTGAAGGGGCATAAATTTTACTTTGACTATTGAAATTTTGTAAACATTTTTTTGGTGCATATGATCAGAATTTCACAAGTAATGTGAATTTAGTTGTAATTTAGAGATTTGGATAGCCCCTTTTGTAAAAAAAAACTATACATTATAAATGGTCAATTTGGCATCTAATATTCAAAAAATTAGTATTTTTCTTGCATATTATTTTGAGGGGGCCTATGTTTCATAACTAATCATTCCTTGGAAAACTCTTTGAAGAAAGGGGTGTAATATAGGTTCTTTTTTTAGAGTTTGTTGGATCTTGTGATCATGTCTCTCACACAAAATATCTTCCATTTCAGTATTCTTTGTAATCATACTAATAAATAAAAAATAAAATATGGATATTGTGGAAAGAAAAGGCATACAACAAAAGGTTGCATTTATTATCAAATTGATGAAATGAAGCAACTTATTCTTGATCATGGTATTTTCTTATCTAATCATCTTCTTCTAGCACATGTAGAAACATCATTGAATCTTACTATTACATAGTGTGAGACACCATTATTTGGGGATGAACAATCTATTCATATAGCTTACATTGAGATATCATCTCCACCATCATCACTTATTACTACATCTGAATCAAATATTTATTTATCCATGAGTTGTAGTGACTCTTTGCATCAAGATATTGTTATCATCATTTTAGATCCAACACATTATGATGTATATCTACTAGAAATCACATACTTGTTTTGAAAATCCTACCTTATAGGTTGGATTACACTATTGACGACACTCATTTTCTCTTTGATGTCAGCTTTGATGAAGTTGCATCACCATTGTCATCTTTGGATCTTGCTCTTATCTCACCTACATCAGCTTCTATCATGATCCGGATTGTACAAATCTTCATTATTTTAATCTAAACTAGTCATCATCTATGTTGACATAATTTGCACTAGTATCGAATTCACATTAGTTCAATTATCAATATACATCAATGCTCTCTATTATTGAATCTTATATGATATATATGATCCATCTTATTAGAAATTTTAATATGTTAGAATTCTCTTGGATATCATCAAACATAATTCAAATACATCATTCACATCATTTTAGTCTTTGAATCATGTGCAAAATTTAGAGACATTCATCTTACTTCCTACATATTCCTATTTGGAATGGGAAGCCTTCTTGCACACAATTGTTGTGTTGTTTATTCCCAATGGGAGAAATATTTCTTAGCATTCATGGATCATTTTCAACGTCTATTTTTGAGCTTCTACTAGCGCTACATACATAATATATTGAGGGGAGGCTATATGGTTTCTCTTCTATCAATTTTGGGAGGATTAATTTCCTCACTTGGAGTTCATTACTTCTAATTTTTAGGAACAAAATATAGACCTTCTCTCATTTCTCTCCTATGGGGTGAATATTCATTGTACATTGTGCTAGAAGTAGTCCTTTTGGGTCATGAAAATTCTTCCATCTAGCACTTATGTTCTTCACCATATCACTCTACTTGCATCATTTCTCTTTTGGAGAGGATTTTTATTTCACATTGGGCTTTCTCATTTTTCTTCAGTTTATGATAAATTTGTATATTAAAGTACATAACATCACCTAGTATTTGGGACTCATCATTATCTATACATTACTCTGTAATTTTCACTTAAAGGGTTTGTTAGTATAAATAGAGTCATTATCAAAATAGTTAGGATATCACCTTTCTAGGATTGACCTATTTCACACTCAGCTTAATTTTACATACCTTTCTTATTCTTTTGTCTCTTGATACATGTGTCCTCATCACATGAGACACCTATTGCATGGATACTTTCCATTTTCCCAAAAACTTGTCAAGTGAGCTCAAAAGTGTTGAACCTTTGGAGGGGTAGTAAATCATTGTTTCCTACCTTCTCACCTCATATATGTTTCCTATATATGAAAGTTTTCTCATTGTATTAATACACTCATCATATTATATGATATAAATCCTATTTTGTTTATAATTTCAATTGTAGAAGGTTATCAATTCAATTTTTTTATCAATTTGAATTCTCCAAAAAAATTATCACATTACTTGTGAAAGAATCATGAAAATTTATACAAGATGATTCCATTGGAAAACCAATTTTGTTTACATTGGAAATTGTATAATTTTAGAATACATGACAACCCATTTATCATATATCATATCATAAATTTAAACATACTAATAAGAAAGTTAGCTTTACTGGAGGTCAAAATTGATGGACAGGATAAGGAAGTTTTACTATTGTGCTCTCTTCCTAAAATTAGGGACCAACTAGTTATGGTACTTATTAACCTAAAGATGAAATGGAAACTAGTCTTTTAAGATGTGGTAGCTATAGTAATTTATGAAGATGCAAGGCATAAGTCATCTAAAAGGAATTCTTCAAATAAATCCCTAGTTGTACGTGGTGGAACCCCAAAAAGAGGCAATGCTAAAATAAGACAAAATATATCGAAATCAAAGGGATATTTACAAGATTAAAGTTTTGTCATTCTTGCTAAACATGGCATGTAAAAAGGGAATGCAAGGCATTTAAATTTTTATTTTTTTTTAAAAACTCTAGTTCATAGGTATCTGAGGCAAATACAACAATAGCTCAAATAACATTGGAAGATAAGGAAGTGCATTATGTACTAATATAAGAGGTTCTTTATATCATGTTTTGCTTCTTGATTCTAGATCTTCTTTTCATATGAATCCTCACAAGGACTAGCTTCCTTCTTACCAATCATGTGATAGAGGTATGGTTTACATGGGAAATGATGATCCCTGTGAAGCCATTGGTGAAGGAGAATTAAAAATTAAAATGTTTGATTTGATTGTAAGGATTTTTTTCCATGTCAAACATGTACAAGGATTGAAGAAACAATTTCTATTACTTGGAGTATTTTATGAACATGGTTACCAATATAGTGGAAAGAAATTTTTTCTTAAGGTGACAAAGGGATTGTTGGTTTTGCAAGAGAGAGAAAAGGTTGGAAATATCTAAAAGTTTTTTTGTACTAGTGATATTTTTGTACTGTTTCATGTGATGTGGACTCACTAAAAATTTAGCATCAAAGGCTAGGCCATATGAGAGAATTTTCTCAAGGTACTATTAGAGAGAAATCTTCTCCTAGGTGCTAAATATAGAGATTTGAACTTTTGTCAATACTTTTTGTTAGGAAACATAATAGGTTGAGTTTTTTTAGTTGTACTAAAAGAAGTAAAGAAGTTTTAGAATTCATTCACTTAGAAACTTGGTAAGAATCTGCTACTCCTATTGGGGGTTCATCATATTTTATCTCATTTATAGATGATCATTCTCAAAAGATGTTGGTTTATTTTTTCAAGAAGAATGCTAATGTATTTTATTGTTTTAATAAGCTTAAAGCTTTGGTAGGAAATCAAAAGGGTAAGAAATAAAATGTCTAGGTTTCCATGTGTTGAATGTGGAGAGTGGATTCTAATGTCAACACAAACCTTAATGAGATGGTTTACATTTAAAGTTTGAAGCAAGTAAAACTACTCTATTCGTAATAAAATCAAATCTTTCAAATACGTACCATTGTCCTCTATTTCTAGGGATTTATTAAACTATTTGGCCTTTAGATTTCTATGGGCACAAAGGTTGTTAAAATGACTACCTAGAAAACAAGATTTGATGCTTAATATGCAAGCTAAGATGATTTCTATGTGAAATTTTGTGCTGGAATAATTAGTGGTATGCTTCTAAATGAAACAAAATGATGGAAAGGATAATGAATGCAATGATAAATGAAGGATGATGTTGATAATAGATGAACAAGTGGAGATGATTGAGATGATATGAAACTAAAATAACCTATCCATGATTATGCATATGCTCAAATGAAAACATAAAGCAAACTAACCTAAATGTAACTATGAAGAATTTAATTAATCTAAGATGAGAATGCAAAGTAACACATGACATGAAAACTAAGTATAAGACTCCATGAAAGCTCCAAGCTCCTATGAAAAACCTGCATGGTAACAATACTCAAAGTGTGGATGAAAAATGGAATTATAAAACTATTCCAATTTATATCTCAAAATAGCATTGTAACATTACTCAAAAGGTGGATCCTAAATGCTAAGGCAAGAGGGTGTATTTATAGGGTTTCTCAAGCATTTTTTGAGGTGGCACCCATCAACGGTCTAGATTTGAAGGAGAAAAGATAAATGGTGGAGATGAAAGGAATCCAGATGTTGTCCCCTTGACCAAGGACAACATGCAATGTGTGTGAAGAGAATCCTTTGACCAATTGGAAGCATGCCAAATGTATGGGATTCCAAGTGTGTGAAACAAAGACCCATGTGCTCCAAATTTGTTGGAAGTGTGGGGGAATAAAGCCATGTGCTTTTTCTCATTGGTGTAAGTGTGAGGATAATTCTAATTAATAATTAGGCTTATTTATTTTCATGTGACCTTTATGAGGTGGCACACAAAAAGTTGTAGAAATGTGCTCTAATCATTAATCAGGATTAGGGAAGATTAATTAAATAAACATGTTTAGGGTTTTTTGTTTATTTAATTTAGAAGAATGTGAATTAGGAGAATTAAAAGGAAAGTGAACAATATAAATAAAGTAAGACCTTATTTATATTTAGTTGAAGTATTAATCAAATAGGTTGTATTTAATTAATTGAATATGATGATCATTTTTAGGTGTATACATTTTTCCCCTCTTTGAACTGACGTGTTTACACGTTACTTCAAAGAAGATGTTGATGTTGATGCTTAGATGATGCAATATTTTGATGCCCCAGACGATCCAAGATTTTGATGCCCCAGGCTTTGAATTTTAGGTATTGATGAATATTATGCCCCCTTGAGAGATAAATTGATGAATATAAGGATGTGAAAATGAAGTGTTGAATGATGCAATAAGTTTTGTGATGATGCAATGATGATCCAATGTTGATTTGGTGAAGGTTGATGTAAGAGACAACTTATCTCTCAAAATTGATTTGCAAGCTCTTTCTTTGAATAGTGTTGATTAATTACCCCTCCTTTTTGGTAAAAATGGGAAATAAATCTAACCATAATTCCCTCCATTTTACCCCTAAAAGGTGAAAATGGTAAAAAATGGGATTGATTTTTACATTTTGAGTTTGGAGAAGTTGAAGATTGGAGAGCTTAGAGGAAGATGGTGATCCCATATCACAAGCATCATTTTGAGCATCTTCGCCAACCTGATCAGCCTACTGCCTCTAGACCTATAGTATGCTTTATGAGAAACCTCTTTGTTAGTAATTTTCTTTCCATTTAGAAGCATTTTGAACATCATAGATAGATGTTGTAGCTTATGGGATGTCATTTATGCACTTTCAGGTGATGTTTTTGTTATTTTTGAGTGTTTTTGAGCATGTTCAAGAGTTTTGGTGAGTTTGAGGTCCCAAATGGTGCCTCTTGCAAGGTTGAAATTGATGTTTTTGAGTTTTTTGAGAGTTTTAGAACCTCTTTCAAGGGTGAAAATGCATGTTTTTGGGTGGTTTTAAAGTTTTGGCACCTTTGGGGTCCCAAATGGAACCTCTTGCAAGCTTGGAATTCAATTTTTTGGCCTCCAATACTGTTTTGGCACCTTTGGTGTCCCAAGTGGTGCCTCTTGAAATCTTGAGAAACATGTTTTTGAGATGCAAACTCTATTTTGGCACCTTTGGGGTCCCAAGTGGCACCTCTTGCAACCTTGGAAAACATGTTTTTGAGATGCAAACTCTATTTTGGAAACTTTGGGGTCCCAAGTGGCACCTCTTGTTTCCTTGGAAATTTTTCATATTTGTTGATTTGAGGTCGTTTAGCTTGTCATTTGATCTGTTTTGTGGGGTGTGAATGTGGAAATCCCTCGGGGTGATGTTCGCAAGATGTCCTTGAAGCCTAGGAGTCATCAATTTTTCATGTTTTGGATTGATTTCAGTCAGATTGTGGTATGTGCAGTGTTTGATTGATGTTTTGCATGATTATTTGATCTCATGATAGGAGAGAATCAAAAGATAGAACCAGTGTTGTATCCTCCCCATGATAGGAGAGGAATGATAATAGGATTGATAACATATCGTCCTCATGATAGGTGAGTAACGATGGGTTGATTGATAGCATATAATCCTCATGATAGGCGAGGATTGATGGTTTAATTGATACCATAACGTCCTCATGACAGGCGAGGAACAATGGGTTGATTGATAATAGATTGTCCTCATGATAGGGAGGAATGATGGGTTGATTGATAGCAGATCATCCTCATGGTAGGTGAGGAACAATGGGTTGATTGATAGAAAATCATCCTCATTATAGGAAGCGAATGATGGGTTGAGTGATAGCAAATTGTCCTCATGATAGGCAAGGAATGATGGGTTGATTGATAGCAGGTCATCCTCGTGATAGGCTAGGAACAATGGGTTGATTGAATGAGATGTTGATTGTTTTGATTTATTTGATTTGAATGACTGTACATTAGCTTGATTGACTAATAATGTTGATTCAACATGACATTGACTAACTAATTTTTCATCATGATTAGGGAGATGGAGATGTACTCCAGTCTTAGGAGCGATTCCCAAAGACCTGGAACATGGTCTGCCAATTGCCATCAGCTGACTTAGAGATTATCTCTCATTGTGGGTTGACTTCCTTGTTAGACATTCCACAATATAGAATCAATAGAGCTTTATTGACAGCTTTGGCAGAGAGATGGCATAGTGATCATAATACATTTCATTTACTAAATGGAGAGATGACCGTGACTCCCAAGGATGTCTATCATATTCTATGGATCCCAGTGATGGGAGAGATAGTAGTGTATGATAAGATAGATCGGGGTGGGACAACTGCATTGTGGAGATTATGTTGAGATGATCATGTTATGGGCTGATGGATCCCTTAGACAGAGATGATTGGCATATATGCTCCTTTATCATGTGTGCTTGTTGGATTTATTGGTGGATTCCTTTATCCTAATCATAGGTCAAAGGGATTTTCAATAGGTTGGGGTCATGTGCTATCGTGAATGACACTTGATGGTACAAGGTATGCCTGGGGCTCATGTATGTTAGCCCACTTATATTGATATTTTCATGAGGCTGTCTATTATGGGGTGATGAGTCTGTCATGTGGTGTCACATTATTGTAGACCTAGGCATGGGACCATATAGCCATAACCCGACCCATGGGATAGAGACATCAACAACCAGGGAGACCCTATGTTTTCAGTTATAGTGGGCCACATGTCCAACATAAGTTGGGCAAGGTTTCCTATTGGAGGTGTGTGTTGGATGATTTGGAGACTGTCACATGGCGGTCATACTTGGATTGTGAGCAATGGCCAGAGGATTAGCTGGAGATGCCATATATGTTATTATCCCGCTATCTGATTGGGCGGACACATGTTGTTCTTGAGTGATACTTGTATCTACAAGTATGTCAACATTTTGGACAGGTTCAAGGGATGCCCCCAGGAGTTGCCCATTATGCACAGCAATGGAAGGATGTTTTAGAGTGGGGCCCCTGTGTATCATATGAGACAACCTATACAGAGTATTATACCTTGACCCCTGGTTTATGGGATTATTTTTTGTATATTACATACATTGGGATGACCGAGGATTATTCAGAGTTCTTTCACATGCATCCCTTTCCTAGATTTACTCATCCAAAGGAGCTAGTACTGCCAGTTGATGGAGAGGAAGGAGATGACAAGGGTGGTGATTATGGTGGGGAGGGTGCTTGCAGAGGTGATGATGGTGGTATAGAGGGTGGTTTCAGAGGTGATGATGGTGGGGAGAGTGATGATGGTGCAGTGGGTGGTGGGTGGTGAGGAGAGTGATGGTGGTGCAGATGATAGTCATCCATTGGATTTTGCAGTTCTGAAGCGCAAGAGGAGCATCACCGTAGCTCAGGAAGTTCTTCCCATGATTCAAATTGGGATACCCTCACATTAGGAGTCAACACAGATAGAAACTTTGTAGATAGAGGTTCAGTCATTTTAGACTAAGATAACATAGGCTCGAGTACAAATTGTGTCCCTTCAGGATGAGTTAGGGCAGTGTTGGGTGTAGATTGATATTTTGAGGAGTAATAGAGGGACAGATAGGTAGCAGATACAATAGTTTTAAGCACAAATGATCATACTTACTTCTGAGAGGGATGCCTTTAGACACCGGATAGAGCAAGTTGAGGCCATTATTGAGAGGATACAACAGACAACACCATCTTCAGGTACAACAAACTTCTTCAAAGAGATCTGACACATTTCTCAGCAGTTCCAATTTTATAGAGGTAAATATCATGAGTTGGTTCCTCCCAAGCAATGAGAGAGTTTCAAACAATCTCATTCTGGCATATCTCATTCTCGAACTATGAGCACGAGTGTCACATATCCATTTCCTAGAGATAGGAGAGATCTAGGTGCAGGTCCATCGGGTAGAGGGGGTACCAATTCCATGAGAGCAGTAACATCTGGTGGGAGCTCAATATAGCATTTTTTGATCTTCCTTGGACATTGTGTATACACCTTTTGTGAGATTGAGGATGTGTTTCCCATGATACAATTCCCTTTTAGATTTTGATGTATCTCATCCTGTTTTTTGGATATCCTTGTACATGTGGACATTATGACATTTTTGATGATATATGATATGTAGCGATGATTATGATTCATTTGATTTCCCTATTATGATATGCAATGTTATGACTTTATTCAATTTCTATGTGATGATAATGATTAGGCAATGAATGTATTTGTGATCATTTTTATGCAATGTGATGTGATTTATGATGTGTAATGCAACATAATTTGATTTGTGATGTGTAATGTGATTTTATTTATTATGATTATGTAATGTGATGTGATTTGTAATGCAAATGATGGAATGTGCATGACTTCAAATGTTCAAAGCCTTAAGCTTAAATAAGTGAATCTATCCAACTTCCAAAAGTTGTGGGAAGAATACAATAGATTGATCTTTTAAGCTTCATAACTCTGACATATTTCCCCACTTTCTTGGAAATCTGAAGAGACTCACTTATTCAGGCGTAGTGGATGACCTGATTTTGATGTTGGAAATGATATGCAATGTATGTCCTTTTTTATTTTCTTTTGTACATTTTCTGATGCAAATATTATGAGGGAATATATGAATGTAAATGATGTGAGAATTTTTTCTAAGATATGAAAATGATGATGCAACTGATGTGCAACTAAATGAGAATGATGTGTTTTTTGGTTAATCTCCAATGTACTCAATCCATTAATAATAGAGATGACACCATTCTTAAATTGTTTCAACATTGAAAAACCCCATAAATATACATGCAATACTAACATAAATGTAGTCTAACTTAACTATGCAAATGTCATTTTCAAAAGTTGAGATTTACATTAACCAATTTGTCATGCTTTTTATGATCATTGGGCCTTTAAAATGTTGAAAGTGAGTACAAGCATCGATGGCATATTTTAGACCAAGATGACTTGAGTACTACTTCTATGATGTTTTAAAATTGCAAGTTAACACAAGCATCTAAGTATAATTAAACCAAGATGACCTGAGCATCGCTTGCATAAATAGACAAGAGTTAATCTTTTTCCTATGCAAATTCGGAATGTCATTAGTGATACTTTGTAGCGCACGTCTCACGACAACTTGCATAGTAATAATGATAAACTCACAAACAACAGACAAATAAAAATCATACTCCTTCCTTGCTCCTCTAGTTCGATACATCATCGAGGACTCGAGAGATATGATATCAAAAATCAAAGTAGAACAATTTGAACTTTTGCGTTTAATGTAATAAACCCTTGATTTAGAAAGATCATCATCCATTTGAAGTTTGTGTATGTAACGTTGGTCCGACAACTGTTTTCCTAATGGTTCAAGCTCAAATTTTATTTTCCCCCAGTGTAAGGTGTGACACGACCACGACGACCAAGACCTAACCTAAAGACCTATCCTAGGGGCTTGGGGGCTCATCAACAGATTAGCCTTTCCTATGTTATACATGTAGAGACCACGTAGTTCAAATGACAACACGACCAAGATTTACAAGACAAAAATATGAACATAGAAAACACCTAGAAGACTGACCTAAAGGTCTCAGGGGATAATCAAAGATCACCCCTGCCTATGTTCAAAGCTCAAAGATGATGTAGTTTGAATAAAGACTATATTTTTGACTTTTTGACTTTTTCACCTGTTTTGGGATTTTGACATGTTTTGAATGTTTTTGGGATTTTGACATGTTTTGAATGTTTTTGGATTTTGATATTTTTTGAATGTTGTTGGATTTTGATATGTTTTGAATTTTTTTGGGATTTTCGATTTGCTGACCTTGAGAATGTACAAGAATCCAATCCAATGCAGGACATGCCCCTATTGTGATATGATAAGAGAAACTGATTTTTAGAATGGGTCAAGTAATTCTAGGTGATACCATGATACAAACACTGGATCAAGCTATGGCACAAACATGGAAGTGTGAAAAATGCAAAGATGAAAGCATGATGGGGGCTAATGCAAGAAGTTGGGTACACAAAAAACTCAAAAAGTGGAAATGTTTTTGCTGTTTTTTAGAAATTGTCACACTTGGACTGAAAAATTGAGGCACTTCCACAATGAATCTTAAAAAAATTCAATAATATTAAATTTAGCATTTTGAATCTAGTTTCCAAATATGTAAATTATTAAAATACCTAGTTTATAGAAATTACATTTTGATAAAGATCTATAAAAACCACTTTTTAAAAGTCCCTTTTTTTTTACCATACCAAGCAGGTGTACAGACAACACTTCTTGACCCAAATAAAATTATTTTGCTAATTCCTTTTAGGAAAAGAGAGCTAACAACATGAAGTTTGGTCTGGAATTTTTTTTTGTAATTTTTGGTTGAATTTTTTTTTTATTAAATTTTTATTGGCCTTAATTGATGTTTTTTCAAATCAACGTATGGACAACATAATTGGACCTAAACAAAACATTTTTTGACTCTTTTTTTTTCATTGTGTAGAGAATTGTCTGAAGTTTGGTCCCATATAATTTTTTTTACAAGAAAATCAACCAATAAAAAGTTATTAAAAAACCAAAAAAATTGATATTTCAAGTTTAAGGACTAGTTTGCTTAGAAATTAATTAAAAAATAGCAAACATAATCCAATTTTAACAAAAATTATATATTTAGAAAGTAGACATTGTGTTCTCTAATGGGTTTTAAATTTATAGACTCATTCAGAAAAAAAGTCCATCATCTATGATATCAAAGTTGGACATTCTTCTTCAATCTGCCTTAGTTTTTTAGTTGCAGGTCAAAGGCTAAGGCTCGAATTGCCAAGCCTTTTCCAAGCCTAAAACCGAGGTAGCATGTGGGTTGGAAATTTTGAATTTAAAAAATGCATACACGTTTTTACAAAACGTGTATGTGTTACAAAACGCATATGCATTCCTTACTTTCTTGATTATTTAAAAAAAAAAATACTTTTTAGAAACGCATACGCATTTTGAACTCAAAACGCATACACGTTTTAGAACGCGTATATGCGTTTTGAGTTCAAAACACGTACATGTTTCTAAAAAGTTTTTTTTTTTAAATAATTAATTTTTATGTGTTATAAAATGTGTATGCATTATATAACGCGTATGCATTATAACGTGTACGCGTTTGATAGTGCATACGTGTTTTTTAGGATCGGGTACCCGATCTTAAACGCATACATGTTTTTTTAATACCACGTATGCATTTTCTACGAGATTTTTGTTTTGGCCAAAACATCCCCTCTTCGTGTACCCAACTTCTGGCTTTTACCCATGGATGAATGTTGCAGAGCAAGTCACATAGCCCAAGATAGATGGAGAGTGCTTATTTTAAGCAAGGCACCTATTTTCCAGGTTTTCACCAAGGTACTTGCCCAAAGTGCCACCAAAGTGGTTTTCACTAGAGGACGATTCTTTTTCTTTACTATTTTTCAATCCTTTTTTGATTTTTTTTTGGATTTTTGCATTTTTTTTATTTTTTTGGTATTTTTCCAGGACCTTTACCAATGCACTGGATGAGCTAGGTGTAAAAACTTTTGAGATGCAAGTTGTTGAGGGGTTCATCAAATAGATCCCCTTTTGGTGTGGACAACTGATATGCTCTTGATCCAATGACTGATACTATAACAAAGGGACCTAGCCAGTTAGGTTCAAATTTCCCCTTCTCTCAATCTTGTTGATTATGGGAATTTTCTTTTAAGACTAAGTAACCCACCTGAAATGCTCTAGGTATTACTATGTGATTGTAGCTCCTAGATATCCTTTGTTGATAATATTTTGGGTGATCAACTACATGCTGTCGGTGTTCATCCAACAGTTCTAATTCTTGTAGCCTAGACACTCTATAATCCTCATCTGAAATCATCCCTTTAAGTGACACACACAGGGATGGCATCTCAACCTCAATAGGTAGAATAGATTCTAATCCATAGACAAGAGAATAAGGTGTTGCTCCTAACTGGGTATGGATATGGGTTCTATAAGCCCACAATGTCGAGTTTAGTTGAACATGCCAATCATGTCCAACTTCATTGATGATTTTCTTCAAAATCTTTAGGATAGTTTTGTTTGAGGCCTCTGCTTGGTCATTCCCTTAGGGATAGTAAGGTGTATAAAATCAATGTTGGATATGGAATATTTCACAAAGCTCTTGAACATTTTGATTCTTAATGGGTTGGCCATTATCCTTAATGATAGATTGAGGAACACCATACCTACATATGAGATAATTCATGATAAATAAGGAGATTTGTTTCCCAGTGATGGTGAGTAGAGGAACAACTTCAATCCACTTGGTGAAGTATTATGTGGTTGTGATTATGAACTTATGTCCATTAGAGGAAGAGGGGTGAATCTTGCCTACAAGGTCCAATCCCAACTCGATAAAAGGCCATGTAGATGTGAAGGGATGCAACTCTTGTGCAGGTGCATGTATCAGGTTTCCATGAATTTTACATTTGGAACACCTTTTGACATATTGAAATGCTTCTTTCTCCATGTTTGTCCAGTAATACCCCAATCATAATAATTTCTTAGCTAAGGTTAAGCCACTTGAATGTGTTCCATAGATACCTTCGTGAACCTCTTGTAAAGATATTTCAACTTTGTTATGTTCTAGACATCGAAGAAGGGTACCATCCAAACCTCATATATAAAGCACATCAGCTATTAGGGTGTGGTGAGCCGCTTGTCGAATGAAGTTTTGTTTTTGGTTTTGAGATAAGTTAATTGGAAGGGTATTGTCTTGTAGGTAAGTATGGATCTCTCCATAGAGGGAAATTTGAGGGTCAAAAATATGACATATCACTTTGGATTCTAGATCTTCATAGGCTGGGTTGGACACTTTTTCTACCATGAATTCATAATGTCTTCGTTGTTCAGGTATTTGCAAGAGAGAAGTAATGGTGGCCATTGCATTTGCAACTTTGTTTTCTATTCTAGGAACCTGTGTAAACTTGTCATCCTCTGTTTGATAATCATCATTGACTTGGTTGATGACCAATTGTGAGTCACCATAGACTAGAAATTCTGTGATTTTCCATTCAATAGCTATCTTGATTCCAATGATCAATGCTTCATATTCAGTTGTGTTGTTGGTGCAGGGGAACATTAATTTGTAGGATTTTGGAATTGTGTATCCTTGTGGCAAGAAAAACAAGATTCCTACGCCTAATTCATGTTGTGTATAAGAGCCATCAAAGTATAGCAACCACTGTTGTGTATATATGGTTAGGACATCATTATCAAGGAATTCAATTTTCATTGGATTGTTATCTGAAAACGGTGCTTCAACTAGATCTGTTATGGCTTCACCTTTAATTTCTTTCCTTTCCACATACTGGATGTCAAACTCACTCAATATCATGAACCACTTGGCTAACCTCCTTGTTAAAGTATCTTTACTAAGTAAGTACTTTAATGGATCAATTTTGGAATGAGTTTGATGATGTGAGTCAGCATGTAGTTCCTTAATTGTTGTGTAGGAAATACAACCGATAAGCAAACTTTCTCAATAAAGGTGTAATTATCTCATAACCATTTAGGGTCCTACTAATATAATAGATGGCTCTTTCTTTTCCTATATAATCTTCTTGTGCTAATAAATCTCCCAAAGACATCTCGGTTGTTGCAATGTATAGTAATAATGGTTTTCCCTTGACTAGAGGTATCAACACAGCTGGTGTCATCAGGTAATGTTTTAGTTGACTAAAGGAAACTTCACATTTGTCATCCCACTTGAAAGAGACACTCTTGTGTAATAAGTGATTGAAAGGATGAGTTTTATTAGCTAGTTGAGCAATAAATCTCCTGATGGACTGGAACCTTCCTTGTAATGATCTGAGTTGGTTGATATTTTTAAGAGGCATTTCCATGATGGCTTTGACCTTTACAGGATCCACCTCAATGCCTTTAGCTGAGACAATGTATCCCAAAATTTTAGCTGATTTTACACCGAACACACATTTCTTGGGATTTAACCTCACCTTGAATTTCTCCAATCTTGTGAAGATTTCGTCTAGAATCTCTAAGTGTACTTCTCTAGTGTAGGATTTTTCCAACAGATCATCTACATAGTCTTCCATAAAAGTATCCATCATGTTAATGAGGATGGTAGTCATAGCCCTCTGATATGTAGCTCCAACATTTTTCAACCCAAAAGGAATCACATTCCAACAAAAAATGCCCCAAGGAAATGTGAAGGTTGTTTTCTCTTGATCTTCAAGTGCTATATTTATTTGGTTGTACCTAAAAATCCATCAATTAGTGATAACATTCTATTCCCAGTAGTCAAGTCTACAATTAGATCAATGTTTGGTAGAGGAAAATTATCTTTTGGACAGGCTTTGTTAAGGTCACTGAAGTCCATGCATATCTAAATGCTCTAATTTGGTTTGGATACCAAAAAAATGTTTGATATCCATTTAGCATAGTCAATAGATCTTATGAATCCTACATCTAATAGCTTTTTCAACTCAGCTTTCACCAGAAGGGCAATATGAGGATGCATCTTTCTCATTTTTTTCTTTATTGGTTTTGTGCCAGGTGGTAATGACAAATTATGCATAATGAGTTATGGATCTACATCTGGCATGTAAGTGTATGACCAAGAAAATTTTATTTTCCTCTCCTCAAAGAATTTGGTCAAACAAGATTTCTCCTCTTCTGTCATGGATTCCACTAAATACAAGGTCTTCACTATCTCATTTGTACCAAAATTGATGGATTATGTAGGTTCTATTAGCACTGGAGATCTCTCTTGATAGTGTTCTAGGAGAGTGTCAAACCTTCCATCTCTTGGTGCCTGAGAAAGGTTTTCACCTTTAGATACACTCTTTGTTTTTACTTTTTCTTGATTTAATAGTGCCACCAAGTGGTTTTCACTATTAGACCCATTTCTTATATTTTTCATTTTGTAGCTAAAAGGTTTAACACTCCCTTCATCAGGAGCTTTGTATTGAGATTCAATGGTGGAACATGTGTCAAGGTTATCGTAACATAGGAAGTTCACGAGTGCATCATCGTTTGAAAAGATGGGTATGTCAAGCATCTCATTTTGATCCCAATCAATTAGTTCAGGATGCATTAAGGACAAGGAGTCATTAGATTGGTCAAGGTCATAAGGTGTAAGCATCAGGATAGCCATGTTATCAAATTGTCCAATGAGGTCTAAGATGTTACTCTCTTCCAATGTGTCTATCTTGCTCGAAGAATGATCATCTTCACTTGAGTCAATGACATATTTTGATCCATATTCAAGTGGTATAGAAATAGAACTTTGTCCTTTCATACATATTGGTCTATACTTTTGGATTACATCAATCTCTTTGTCATGGCAAGATTCCTTAGAGAGAGAGTCCCATTCATATTCCTTGGAATTTGTTTCATGATCCTCGCTAGCCTATAGTTGTAAGATTCTTTCGACAGCTCCTTGAGTAGCTTCCTCTTTCGAGTCTTCTCTGTATCCTAGTCCTACTTTGTCTTTGGGATTCATTATGACAAGCTATATTGGTTCACTTATGCCTTCTTTTCATTTACCTAAAGGACCATTTCCTTCATATCCCATCTTTGTCAGGATTGTTTGACCCTTGCCATACTTATCTATGCATATATTGGATACTGATACTTGTGAAGGTCCTTCATCTTTGTATAACCAGTTTAGGACATCCCTATCTTTTAACTCCTCTACTTGAGTTCTTTCTTTTATAAACTTCCCATCAAAGAGAGTGATGAGTAGTAAAGATTGTTGTCTTGAGGTAGATGGTTTTCCATTTGACTTAGGAGAAGATGAAAGTTGTGATAAATATGAAGATTTCTCAAATGAGTATTCCCCCATGCCCTTATCTTTTATTTGGATCATTTCTAAATGTTTGGATAAGGTTTTAAGCTGACTTGCATTGTTGCATGAAATAGATTCAATGACCCATTTGTCTTTTTATTGAGCCTTTTCCTCATACCGTCTTCACAAAGAACCCACTAGACTTTCTTTATTTGATGGATTAGATTTGATGACTTCTCTATTATGTGGTACAAAGTTATCTTGACTTGTTCTGAGTGCATTGCAATATTGGGGATTTTTAGAATCAACAAAAATGGTGATCTCCTACCCATTGAAAGGAAATTTAAGGCAATAATGATAGGTTGATAGTACCGCTTGCATTTCATGAATCCATGGTCATCCCAAGAGTACGTTATATGTCAATTCCTTGTCTAACACCTAACACACTATGTCTTTGATGATTAGTCCCACTTGAATGGGTAAGATGATCAATCCTTGGGAGGATCTTTCTTCATCATCATATGCTTTTATGGTGATTTTCCTTCTAGGATCAATAGCATTTTCAAAATATCATAATTCACAAACAAGCTTGAGAGTGCAGATATTTAGGCCTACTCCTCCATCTATAAGGACAAGTTTGATGTGATGTTTATGTATTAGGACTTCGATGTGGAGAAAAACATTATGTCGATGGGTGGTGGATGCATAATCATGTTCAGAGAATGATAAGCAATGAGGTGCAGTCAAATGTCCCACCATAGCTTGAAATGTACAGACTTCTAGATTTTTTGGTACTGTGGTGGAAACTAAAGCTTGTTCTAGGATTTATTTGTGTTCCAATGAAATCTTGAGAAGTTCCAATATGGATATTTGAGCGAGTATCTTCTATAATTGATCCACGATGATATATTGAGTTATAGGAAAAACATTTGTTTTGGATGTGGAAGGGGTAGCTCCTTTCAATGTTACCTTGGCTTGTCCTCTTGTAATTGAATTGATAGGTGTATTGTCTTGATAATTGTGATTTTGATGACGTTAATTCAATTGTTATTTGTTTCAACGTTAGTGCTCAGATTTCTAGGTACAAGGTCATTTATTTGATGTGATATGGTGTCATCATTGTGTTGGATTTCAATAGTCGCATCCTTCCCTTGGCTTCCAATTTCAATGTCTTGGATGGAATTCTCAACCATCTCAATACAATGAATGGTAGAATCATAAACATAGTTTATGTTCTTGCCTTTGGTATTTGATGTAGAGGACTCTCCCTTTTCATAATTGGGGAAAGGATTCTTGAACACTCCTTGATCACTATTTTTTTGGGGTCCTTCAATGTGTACCTTTTTATTATGAATGAGATCTTGGATTGCATTTTTTAATTGCCAATAATCTTTCATCATATGACCCTTATTTTGATGATAATCACAATAATGAGCATCATTCCACCAAAATGGCTTGACTTTTGGATCCCAGTTTTGTGCTTCTAGCACTGTGATAAGCTTAGCCTCAGTAAGTTCCTTTTAGGCAGAATCTAAGGATTGTCCCAATGGTGTGATTTTTTTGATTGGAAGGTTTTGGAAATGGTGTTTCTTTAGTCCCCATATTAGTTTGATTGTTGTTTTGGCTAACATTTGGAGTGTTGGGAAGATTGTTGGTCTGATTGGTCTTGGTGGTAGCTACTGTTAGGTTGAATACAGGTTTGGTATTTTGATTTCTAGTTATGACCTCATTGTTACCCACGTTCTTGTTTCATTACCAAAATTTAGGTTTTTCCCCACTGTTGTTGTTGTTAGAGGAAGTAGATGAGTTTTTTCATTGTATGCTTTAATGAACCCTCTTTTGACTAAGGTTTCTTTGATTTTAATTATGTTTTCAATCAATTTTTTGAAGGTAGGGGGAAATTGTAATTCCAACCTATAACTCATCTCATTGTTTAGGTTATCAATGAAAATCTCTATCTTTTCCTTTTTAGGGACAGGATGAGAATACCTTGCAAACAATCTCCTCCATTTTTTCAAGAAAATGAAGAAGGACTCACCCTTTTTCTATTTCAAGTTGTAAAGGTCTTTCATGGTGATATCATGTTGGATACTGTAAGAGTATTGAGTGAGAAATCTATTGACCAACTCTTCAAATGTGTTGATGGGGGGTGTAATCTTTGAAAACCATTCAAGGCATGTCCCTCCTAGGCTTTGTGGAAATAGTCTCATCAAATAAGTTTCCTCATGTGAAAATTCTAGACTCATAGTTCAGAATTCCCTTACGTGATCTAATGGATCAATTGTACCATTGTATTTATCATACTTTGGCAATTCACTACGTTTAGGGAAAGGAATCATGTTGATGGATTGATTAAAGGGATAAGGACAAATGTCCTCGATCAAGTATCATTTTGAATTTCACCTTTGCATATCTAGAACTTGTTGTTGAAGGTTTTTCATTTGGTGAGTTAAAGTAACCATTTTTTTTGTTTCCTTTTCAGGATTTTGGAAAGGTGATTTTAAGATATTGATGTCAAAGTCAGGGGGAAGTTTGACTCCTTGATTGGCTAAAATTAATAGGTATTTTTCCCCATTTCTTTCAAAAATATTTTCCAAAAACTTATGGAAATTGGGGTCTTGTTCTTCTTGTTGGATATCCTCATCATTTATTTCTTGCCCTTGTGTGTTGTTGAGTCCAGGAATAGGGATTTATTTTGCATCAGCCATGTTGCTAGGGATCTCACTATTTTGAGATTCAATGGTAAGATTTTTGATATCAAAAGCTTCACTACTCAAACTTCATATATTTTTTGTTTCAAAGTTGGGTGTTCCAAGTTCCTTGTCCTTGAGTCTCCTCTTTTGTGATCTTGTTTGGATGGGAATACAAGTGTTATGATTTAGACTAAGCTTTGATGTAAGTTTGAAATAGTGCCAAGGATTACAACTAAGTCAAATAGAATGACAAATTCTATTGATTAGACTAAGTTTGATTTGATTGCATGACATAGTTTCATGATTAAAGGATGAAAAATCCCAAAGATGAAACTAAGTTGTACAAGCAAAGATGTGATGGATATTGATGATTTAGGCAACTTGAAATGTTTAGATCTGGGTTTAGTTTGAAAATTTCCACTTGTATAGGTCTGTTTCGACAATTTTTAGACTTCTAAGGTATCTAAGGAATGATCTTGGACTCAAAGTTTTGACTCAAGAAACATGATCAAGGTACTCAAAACGTTGGAAAAGTCTTGGATTTTGACAATAGTACATCATGTATAACTCTAGATTGTTTTTGCATGCTTTCTTGTAAAAATTGAAGGTTAACCTTTCTCTAAAGTCGTAAAGCATAGACAAATGTCTTTGATGTTGTTTTGGACTAAGAGGTTTGATCTTTGGTTTTCTAATCTTGACCTTTCCTAAAATCATCATGTAAACCACATATTTTGACTCTGTTTTGCCTAAGGAATGGTTGAACACTGCTAATAGGACTGATTTTTTTAACATGGATGGACCTAAGTTACTGACTTGTCTACCTAAATGAATGTAGTTCTGAGTCAAGGTTTTCACTTTAAAAATGTAACTTTTTTTATGGTGTTTTGTTTGAGTTTCATTTTTAAGACACATCAAGTAGAATATACACTCCTAAGGCTGTGTAAGATAGTATTATTTTGGATTCCATGTGGTTTTTACCCCAAGCACACTATCTTTAGTGGATGAATTCAGAAGCTTGGCTGCACAGGCTCCCCCTTATAGTGCATTCTCTTCTCAGGCCAACCAAGCTTCTAGTCCCCATGAAACTCCCATGGTGAATTGATCACCTCTACTAGAAACTGTAAGAATGTGGATACCTTGGCAACAACCGTTGCTACACCAAAGAATAGATAAAAGGATTTTACCAAAACTACAAGGGTTTTAATGTAGGAATTTCATTCATGGGGGATAATCCATATGGCAAGAGTCCCTTTCGATCCATCTCATTAGAATTATCCTCATAATACTTGAAATTTCCTCAAGTATCCACATTTATATCCCAATTGGAAGTTACTTGGCTTTAGCGTGTTACTGGTTGGGTCATTCCCTTGGGTGATTACTTTTTCCCACAAGGCAGGTCCTCTAGGATAAACAAAAGCAAGCAAGTATACCCATAGTTCGATAAATATTTATTTCACATGAATAAAGATAGAACTCATGCCATATACTCCACTTACACCTACACATAGACAACAATGGGTCTAGCTTTTTGGATGACCCAGTTAAGGGGAGAGCATATGCCTACCATCCATCACATACAAAAGACATGGTGTTCATTAATTTGTTAATTAAGCTATGTTCCTAACTTAACCAAAAGGAAACATGATGTTCATTATCCCTTTACTTAAGCTACATTCCTATCTTAACCAAAGGAAACAAGTAAATAATGTCCAGCCGCTGCAATATGTTAGTAGTTTATGTTTTGAGTCTTTGACAGTGAATCTGGGAAAACCTACAAATGCACAATATAGAATGTGAGTTTCTGATTTTGGTGACAAACTACAAGATGTTCCAAAAGAGAGACAAGAGGTGCCAAAATAGAGACAAGAGGTGCCAAAACTCCAAAAACAATGCAGAATGCTCTCAGAACAAATGAAAATGGTCTGTGAATTGCTTGCAAGAGGCGCCAAAACTCTAAAAGTGGCCCAACATGGTCCCAGAATAGGTGAAAACAATCTTAGAACAACTTCCAAGAGGCACCAAAATAGGTGCAAGAGGCACCAAAACTCTAAAAGTGGCCCAGAATGGTCCCGAAACAGGTGAAAATAGTCTTGGGACAACTTGAAAGAGGTGGAAAAACTATTAGAACAAGCCAAAATGGTCTCTACACTGCTTGCAAGAGGCACCAAAATAGGTGCAAGGGGTGCCAAAACTCTAAAAACAACACAAAAATGCCTCGAAATAGCTCATAATTGCCTCCAAACTATTGCAAACATTCCCAAGTAATAAACCTTGAACCTAAAATCATGAAATCATCAAAAAATTAGTAATAAGTGATACAAAGGCCCCACGATGGGCACCATTTTGTGTGTGTGTCGAATGTGGAGAGTGGATTCTAATGTCAACACAAACCTTAATGAGACAGTTTACATTCAAAGTTTGAAGCAAATAAAACTACCGTATTCATAATACAATAAAATCTTTCAAATACATATCATTGTCCTCTATTTCTAGGGATTTAGTAAACTTTTTGGCCCTCATATTTCTATGGGCACAAAATTTGTTAAAATGACTACCTAGAATATGAGATTTGATGTTTAATATGCAAGCTAAGATGATTTCTATGTGCAAATGTGTGTTGGAATGATTAGTGGTATGCTTCTAAATGAAACAAAATAATGGAAAGGATAATGGATGCAATGATAAATGAAGGATGATATTGATGATAGATGAACAAGTGGAGATGAGTGATATGATATGAAACTAAAATGAACTATCCATGATTATGCATATGCTCAAATGAAAACATAAATAAAACTAACCTAAAATGTAACTATGATGCAATGGAGATGATAAAATGTAACTATGAAGCAATTAACTGATCTAAGATGAGAATACAAAGTAACACATGATATGAAAACTAAGTATAAGACTCCATGAAAGCTCCAAGATCCTACGAAAAACCTACATGGTAACAATAATCAATGTGTGGATGAAAAATGGAATTATAAAACTATTCCAATTTATATCTCAAAATAGCATTGTAACATTACTCAAAAGGTGGATCCTAAATGCTAAGGCAAGAGGGTGTATTTATAGGGTTTCTCAAGCATTTTTTGAGGTGGCACCCATCAACGGTCTAGATTTGAAGGAGAAAAGATAAATGGTGGTGATTAAAGGAATCCAAATGTTGTCCCCTTGACCAAGGACAACATGCAATGTGTGTGAAGAGAATCCTTTGACCAATTGGAAGCATGCCAAATGTATGGGATTCCAAGTGTGTGAAACAAAGACCAATGTGCTCCAAATTTGTTGGAAGTGTGCAGGAATAAAGACATGTGCTTTTTGTCATTGGTGGAAGTGTGTGAGGATAATTCTAATTAATAATTAGGCTTATTTATTTTCATGTAACCTTTATGAGGTGGTGCACAAAAAGTTGTAGAAATTTGCTCTAATTATTCATCAGGATTAGGGAAGATTAATTAAATAAACACGTTTAGGATTTTTTGTTTACTTAATTTAGAAGAATGTGAATTAGGAGAATTAAAAGGAAAGTGAACAATATAAATAAAGTAATCTGACCTTATTTATATGTAGTTGAAGTATTAATCAAATAGGTTGTATTTAATTAATTGAATATGATGATCATTTTCAGGTGTATACATTTTTCCCCTCTTTGAACTGACGTGTTTACACGTTACTTCAAAGAAGATGTTGATGTTGATGCTCAGATGATGCAATGTTTTGATGACCCAAGCTTTGAATTTTAGGTATTCATGAATATTATGCCCCCTTGAGAGATAAATCGATGAATATAAGGATGTGAAAATGAAGTGTTGAATGATGCAATAAGTGTTGTGATGATGCAATGATGATCCAATGTTGATTCAGTGAAGGTTGATGTAAGAGACAACTTATCTCTCAAAATTGATTTGCAAGCTCTTTCTTTGAATAGTGTTGATTAATTACCCCTCCTTTTTGGTAAAAATGGGAAATAAATCTAACCATAATTCCCTCCATTTTACCCCTAAAAGGTGAAAATGGTAAAAAATGGGATTGATTTTTACATTTTGAGTTTGGAGAAGTTGAAGATTGGAGAGCTTAGAGGAAGATGGCGATCCCATACCACAAGCATCATTTTGAGCATCTTTGCCAACCTGATCAGCCTACTGCCTCTAGACCTATAGTACGCTTTATGAGAAACCTCTTTGTTAGTCATTTTCTTTCCATTTAGAAGCAATTAGAACATCATAGATAGATGTTGTAGCTTATGGGATGTCATTTATGAACTTTTGAGTGATTTTTTTGTCATTTTTGAGTGTTTTTTAGCATGTTTAAGAGTTTTGGTGCCTTTGGGGTCCCAAATGGTGCCTCTTGCAAGGTTGAAATTGATGTTTTTGAGTCTTTTGAGAGTTTTGGCACCTTTAGGGTCGCAAATGGCATGTCTTTCAAGGGTGAAAATGCATGTTTTTGGGTGGTTTTAAATTTTTGGCACCTTTGGGGTCCCAAATAGCACCTCTTGCAAGCTTGGAATTCAATTTTTTGGCCTCCAATATTGTTTTGGCACCTTTGGTGACCCAAGTGGTGCCTCTTGAAATCTTGAGAAACATGTTTTTGAGATGCAAACTCTGTTTTGGAACCTTTGGGGTCCCAAGTGGCACCTCTTGCAACCTTGGAAAACATGTTTTTGAGATGCAAACTCTATTTTGGCACCTTTGGGGTCCCAAGTGGCACCTCTTGTTGCCTTGGAAATTTTTCATCTTTGTTGATTTGAGGTGGTTTAGCTTGTCCTTTGATCTGTTTTGTGGGGTGTGAATGTGGAAAGCCCTTGGGGTGATGTTCGCAAGATGTCCTTAAAGCCTAGGAGTCATCAATTTTTCATGTTTTGGATTGATTTCAGTCAGATTGTGGTAGGTGCAGTGTTTGATTGATGTTTTGCATGATTATTTGATCTCATGATAGGCGAGAATCAAAATATAGAACCAGTGTTATATCCTCCCCATGATAGGAGAGGAACGATAATAGGATTGATAGCATATTGTCCTCATGATAGGTGAGGAACGATGGGTTGATTGATATCATATCATCATCATGATAGGCGAGGATTGATGGTTTGATTGATACCATAACGTCCTCATGATAGGCGAGGAAGGATGGGTTGAATGATAACAGATCGTCCTCATGATAGGGAGGAATGATGGGTTGATTGATAGCAGATCATCCTCATGATAGGTGAGGAACAATGGATTGATTGATAGAAAATCATCCTCGTGATAGGAAATGAATGATGGGTTGATTGATAGAAAATTGTCCTCATGATAGGCAAGGAACGATGGGTTAATTGATAGCAGGTCATCCTCGTGATAGGCTAGGAACAATGGGTTGATTGAATGAGATGTTGATTTTTTTGATTTATTTGATTTGAATGACTGTACATTAGCTTGATTGACTAATAATGTTGATTGAACATGACATTGACTAACTGATTTGTGTTCATGATTAGGAAGATGGAGATGTACTCCAGTCTTAGGAGTGATTCCCAAAGACCTGGAACATGGTCTTCCAATTGCCATCAGCTGACTTAGAGATTATCTCCCATTGTGGGTTGACTTCCTTGTTAGACATTCCACAATATAGAATCAACAGAGGTTTATTGACAGCTTTGGCAGAGAGATGGCATAGTGATCATAATACATTTCATTTACTGACTGGAGAGATGACTATGACTCCCAAGGATGTCTATCATATTCTATGGATCCCAGTGATGGGAGAGATAGTAGTGTATGATAAGATAGATCGGGGTGGGACAACTGCATTGTGGAGATTATGTTGAGATGATCATGATATGGGCTGATGGACCCCTTAGACAGAGATGATTGGCAGATATGCTCCTTTATCATGTGTGCTTGTTGGATTTATTGGTGGATTCCTTTATCCTAATCATAGGTCAAAAGTATTTTCAATAGGTTGGGGTCGTGTGCTATCGCGAATGACACTTGATGGTACAAGGTATGCCTGGGGTTCATGTATGTTAGCCCACTTATATTGATATTTTCATGAGGTTGTCTATTACGGGGTGATGAGTCTATCATGTGGTGTCACATTATTGCAGACCTAGGCATGGGACCATATAGCCATAACCTGACCCATGGGAGAGAGACATCAACCACCAGGGAGACCCTATGTTTTTAGTTATAGTGGGCCACATGTCCAACATAAGTTGGGCAAGGTTTCCTATTGGAGGTGTGTGTTGGATGATTTGGAGACTGTCACATGGCGGTCATACTTGGATTGTGAGCAATGGCCAGAGGATTAGCTGGAGATGCCATATATGTTATTATCCCGCTATCTGATTGGGTGGACACATGTTGTTCTTGAGTGATACTTGTATCTACAAGTATGTCAACAATTTGGACAGGTTCAGGGGATGCCCCTAGGAGTTGGCCATTATGCACGGTGATGGAAGGATGTTTTAGAGTGGGGCCCATGTGTGTCATATGAGACAACCTATATAGAGTATTATACCTTGACCCCTAGTTTATGGGATTACGTTTTGTATATTACAGACATTGGGATGACCGAGGATTATTCAGAGTTCTTTCAGATGCATCCCTTTCCTAGATTTACTTATCCAAAGGAGCTAGTACCGCCAGTTGATGAAGTGGAAGGAGATGACAATGGTGGTGATTATGGTGAGGAGGGTGCTTGCAGAGGTGATGATGGTGGTATAGAGGGTGGTTTCAGAGGTGATGATGGTGGGGAGAGTGATGATGGTGTAGTGGGTGGTGGGTGGTGGGGAGAGTGATGGTGGTCCAGATGATAGTCATCCATTCGATTTTGCAGTTCTAAAGCACAAGAGGAGCATCACCATAGCTCAGGAAGTTCTTCCTTGGATTTAGATTCAGATACCCTCACATCAGGAGTCGGCACATATAGCAACTTTTTAGATAGAGGTTCAGTCATTTTAGACTGAGATAGCATAGGCTTGAGTACAAATTGTGTCCCTTCAGGATGAGTTAGGGCATTGTCGGGTGTAGATTGATATTTTGAGGAGTAATAGAGGGACAGATAGGTAGCAGATACAATAGTTTTAAGTATAGATGATAATACTTACTTCTGAGAGGGATGCCTTTAGACACCAGACAGAGCAAGTTGAGGCCATTGTTGAGAGGATACAAAATACAACACCATCTTTAGGTACAACAAACTTCTTCAAAGAGATCTGACACATTTCTCAGTAGTTCCAATTTTATAGAGGTAAATATCATGAGTTGGTTCCTCCTAAGCAATGAGAGAGTTTCAAATAGTCTCGTTCTAGCATATCTCATTCTTGAACTGTGAGCACGAGTGTCACACAACCATTTCCCAGATATAGGAGAGATCTAGGTGCAGGTCCATTGGGTAGAGGGGGTACCAATTCCATGAGAGCAGTAACATCTGGTGGGAGCTCGACAGAGCATTTTGTGATCTTCCTTGGACATTGTGTATACACCTTTTGTGATATTGAGGATGTGTTTCCCATGATACAGTTCCCTTTTAGATTTTGATGTATCTCATCCTGTTTTTTGGATATCCTTGTACATGTGGACATTATGACATTTTTGATGATATATGATATGTAGTGATGATTATGATGCATTTGATTTCCCTATTATGATATGCAATGTTATGACTTTATTTAATTTCTATGTGATGATAAAGATTAGGCAATGAATGTATTTGTGATCATTTTTATGCAATGTGATGAGATGATTATGATTATGCAATGTGATGTGGTTTATGATGTGTAATGCAACATAATTTGATTTGTGATGTGTAATGTGATTTTATTTATTATGATTATGTAATGTGATGTGATTTGTAATGCAAATGATGGAATGTAAATGACTTCAAATGTTCAAATCCTTAAGCTTAAATAAGTGAATCTATCCAACTTCCAAAAGTTGTGGGAATAATACAATAGATTGATCTTTTAAGCTTCATAACTTTGACATATTTCCCCACTTTCTTGGAAATATGAAGAGACTCACTTATTCAGGCGTAGTGGATGACCTGATTTTGATGTTGGAAATGATATGCAATGTATGTCCTTTTTTATTTTCTTTTGTACATTTTCTGATGCAAATATTATGAGGGAATATATGAATGTAAATGATGTGAGAATTTTTTCTAAGATATGCAAATGATGATGCAACTGATGTGCAACTAAATGAGAATTATGTGTTTTTTTGGTTAATGTCCAATGTACTCAATCCATTAATAATAGAGATAACACCATTGTCAAATTGTTTCAACATTGAAAAACCCCATAAATACACATGCAATACTAACATGAATGTAGTCTAACTTAACTATGCAAATGTCGTTTTCAAAAGTTGAGATTTACATTAACCAATTTTTCATGCTTTTTATGATCATTGGGCCTTTAAAATGTTGAAAGTGAGTACAAGCATCGATGGCATATTTTAGACCAAGATGACTTGAGTACTACTTCTATGATATTTTAAAATTGCAAGTTAACACAAGCATCTAAGTATAATTAAACCAAGATGACCTGAGCATCGCTTGCATAAATAGACAAGAGTTAATCATTTTCCTATGCAAATTCAGAATGTCATCAGTGATACTTTGTAGCGCACGTCTCATGACAACTTGCATAGTAATAATGATAAACTCACAGACAACAGACAAATAAAAATCATACTCCTTCCTTGCTCCTCTAGTTCGATACATCATCGAGGACTCGAGAGATATGATATCAAAAATCAAAGTAGAACAATTTGAACTTTTGTGTTTAATGTAATAAACCCTTGATTTAGAAAGATCATCATCCATTTGAAGTTTGTGTGTGTAACGTTGGTCCGCCGACTGTTTTCCTATTGGTTCAAGCTCAAATTTTATTTTCCCCCAGTGTAGGGTGTGACACGACCACGACGACCAAGACCTAACCTAAAGACCTATCCTAGGGGCCTGGGGGCTCATCAACAGATTAGCCTTTCCTACGTTGTACATGTAGAGACCACGTAGTTCAAATGACAACACGACCAAGATTTACAAGACAAAAATATGAACATAGCAAACACCTAGAAGACTGACCTAAAGGTCTCATGGGATAATCAAAGATCACCCTTGCGTACGTTCAAAGCTCAAAGATGACGTAGTTTGAATAAAGACTATATTTTTAACTTTTTGACTTTTTCACTTGTTTTGGGATTTTGATATGTTTTGAATGTTTTTGGGATTTTGACATGTTTTGAATGTTTTTGGATTTTTATATTTTTTGAATGTTTTTGGATTTTGATATGTTTTGAATTTTTTTGGGATTTTCAATTTCCTGACCTTGAGAATGTACAAGAATCGAATCCAATGCAGGACATGCCCCTAGTGTGATATGATAAGACAAACTGATTTTTAGAATGGGTCAAGTAATTCTAGGTGATACCATGATACAAACACTGGATCAAGCTATGGCGCAAACATGGAAGCATGAAAAATGCAAAGATGGAAGCATGATGGATGAATGTTGCAGAGCAAGTCACATAGCCCAAGATAGATGGAGAGTGCTTATTTTATGCAAGGCACCTATTTTCCAGGTTTTCACCAAGGTACTTGCTCAAAGTGCCACCAAAGTGGTTTTGACTAGAGGACGATTCTTTTTCTTTACTATTTTTCAATCCTTTTTTTATTTTTTTTTAGATTTTTGCATTTTTTTTATTTTTTTGGTATTTTTCCAGGACCTTTACTAATGCATTGGATGAGCTAGGTGTAAAACCTTTTGAGATGCAAGTTGTTGAGGGGTTCATCAAACAGATCCCCTTTTGGTGTGGACAACTGATATGCTCTTGATCCAGTGACTGATACTATAACAAAGGGACCTAGCCAGTTAGGTTCAAATTTCCCCTTCTTCTCTCAATCTTGTTCATTACGGGAATTTTCTTTTAAGACTAAGTAACCCACCTGAAATTCTCTAGGTATTACTCTATGATTCTAGCTCCTAGATATGCTTTCTTGATAATATTTTGGGTGATCAACTACATGTTGTCGGTGTTCATCCAAGAGTTCTAATTCTTGTAGCCTAGACACTCTATAATCCTCATCTGAAATCATCCCTTTAAGTGAAACACACATGGATGGCATCTCAACCTCAATAGGTAGAATAGATTCTAATCCATAGACAAGAGAATAAGGTGTTGCTCCTATCTGGGTATGGATATGGGTTCTATAAGCCCACATTGTCGGGTTTAGTTGAACATGCCAATCATGTCCAACTTCATTGATGATTTTCTTCAAAATCTTCAGGATAGTCTTGTTTGAGGCCTCTGCTTGGTCATTCCCTTAGGGATAGTAAGGTGTATAAAATCAATGTTGGATATGGAATCTTTCACAAAGCTCTTGAACATTTTGATTCTTAATGGGTTGGCCATTATCCTTAATGATAGATTGAGGAACACCATACCTACATACGAGATAATTCATGATAAATAAGGAGATTTGTTTCCCAGTGATGGTGAGTAGAGGAACAACTTCAATCCACTTGGCGAAGTATTATGTTGTTGTAAATATGAACTTATGTCCATTAGAGGAAGAGGGGTGAATCTTGATTTCAAGGTCTAATCCCAACTGGATAAAATTCCATGTAGATGTGAAGGGATGCAACTCTTGTGCAGGTGCATGTATCAGGTTTCCGTGAATTTTACATTTGGAACACCTTTTGACATATTGAAATGCTTCTTTCTCCATGTTTGGCCAGTAATACCCCAATCATAATAATTTCTTAGCTAAGGTTAAGCCACTTGAATGTGTTCCATAGATACCTTCGTGAACCTCTTGTAAAGATATTTCAACTTTGTTATGTTCTAGACATCGAAGAAGGGTACCATCCAAACCTCATATATAAAGCACATCAGCTATTAGGGTGTGGTGAGCCGCTTGTTGAATAATTTTTTTTTTTTGGTTTTGAGATAAGTTAATTGGAAGGGTATTGTCTTGTAGGTAAGTATGGATCTCTCCGTAGAGGGAAATTTGAGGGTAAACAATATGACATATCACTTTGGATTCTAGATCTTCATAGGCTGGGTTGGGCACTTTTTCTACCATGAATTCATAATGTCTTTGTTGTTCAGGTATTTGCAAGAGAGAAGTAATGGTGGCCATTGCATCTGAAACTTTTTTTTCTATTCTAGGAACCTGTGTAAACTTGTCATCCTTTGTTTGATAATCATCATTGACTTGGTTGTTGACCAATTGTGAGTCATCATAGACTAGAAATTCCGTGATTTTCCATTCAATAGCTATCTTGATTCCAATGATCAATGATTCATATTCAATTGTGTTGTTGGTGCAGGGGAACATTAATTTGTAGGATTCTGGAATTGTGTATCCTTGTGGAAAGAAAAATAAGATTCCTACGCCTGATCCATGTTGTGTATAAGAGCCATCAAAGTATATCAACCACTGTTGTGTACATATGGTTACAACATCATTATCAGGGAATTCAATGTTCATTGGATTGTTATCTGACAATGGTGCTTCCACTAGATCTGTTATGGCTTGACCTTTAATTTCTTTCCTTTCCACATACTAGATGTCAAACTCACTCAATATCATGACCCACTTGGCTAACCTCCCTGTTAAAGTAAGTTTACTAAGTAATTACTTTAATGGATCAATTTTGGCAATGAGTTTGATGGTGTGAGTCAACATGTAGTTCCATAATTGTTGTGTAAGAAATACAACCGATAAGCAAGCTTTATCAATAAAGGTGTAATTATCTCATAACCATTTAGGGTCCTGCTAATATAATAGATGGCTCTTTCTTTTCATGTAGAATATTCTTGTGCTAATAAATCTCCCAAAGACATCTCGGTTGTTGCAATGTATAGTAATAATGGTTTTCCCTTGACTAGTGGTATCAACACAGGTGGTCTCAACAGGTAATGTTTTAGTTGACTGAAGGAAACTTCACATTTTTCATCCCACTTAAAAGAGACATTCTTGTGCAATAAGTGATTGAAAGGATGAGTTTTATCAGCTAGTTGAGCAATAAATCTCCTGATGGACTGGAACCTTCCTTGTAATGATTTGAGTTGGTTGATATTTTTAGGAGGCATTTCCATGATGGCTTTGACCTTTACAGGATCCACCTTAATGCCTTTAGCTGAGACAATGTATCCCAAAATTTTAGCTGATTTTACACCGAACACACATTTCTTGGGATTTAACCTCACCTTGAATTTCTCCAATCTTGTGAAGATTTCATCTAGAATCTCTAAGTGTACTTCTCTAGTGTAGGATTTTTCAAACAGATCATCTACATAGTCTTCCATAAAATTATGCATCATGTCATATAAGATGGTAGTCATAGCTCTCTAATATGTAGCTCCAACATTTTCCAACCCAAAAGGCATCACATTCCAACAAAAAATGCCCCAAGGAAATGTGAAGGTTGTTTTATCTTGATCTTTACGTGCTATATTTATTTGGTTGTACCTTAAAATCCATCCGTTAGTGATAACATTTCATACCCAGTAGTCAAGTATACAATTAGATCAATGTTTGGTAGAGGAAAATTATCTTTTGGACAGGCTTTGTTAAGGTCCCTGAAGTCCATGCATATCTAAATGCTCTTATTTGGTTTGGATAACAAAACAATGTTTGATATCCATTCAGCATAGTCAATAGATCTTATGAATCCTACATCTAATAGCTTTTTCAACTCAGCTTTCACCAGAAGGGCAATATGAGGATGCATCTTTTTCATTTTTTTCTTTATTGGTTTTGTGCCAGGTGGTAATGACAAATTATGCATAATTAGTTCTAGATCTACATCTGGCATGTAAGTGTATGACTAAGAAAATTTTATTTTCCTCTCCTCAAAGAATTTGGTGAAACAAGATTTCTCCTCTTCTGTCATGGATTCCACTAAATGCAAGGTCTTCACTATCTCATTTGTACCAAAATTGATGGATTATGTAGGTTCTTTAGCACTGGAGATCTCTCTTGATAGTGTTATGGGAGAGTGTCAAACCTTCCATCTCTTGGTGCCTGAGAAAGGTTTTCACCTTGAGATACAGTCTTTGTTTTTACTTTTTCTTGATTTAATAGTGCCACCAAGTGGCTTTGGCCTATTAGGACCCATTTCTTATATTTTTCATTTTAGAAGCAAAGGTTAACACACTCCCTCATGAGCTTGTTTTGAGATTCAATGTAAACATGTCAAGGTTATCATGGCCATAGGAATTCTCAATGAGTGTACCATTGTTTGAAAGTGTTGCAGGTATGTCAAGCATCTCATTTTGATCCCAATCAATTAGTTCAGGATGCATTAAGGACAAGGAGTCATTAGATTGGTCAAGGTCATAAGGTGTAAGCATCAGGATAGCCATGTTATCAAATTGTCCAATGAGGTCTAAGATGTTACTCTCTTCCAATGTGTCTATCTTGCTCGAAGAATGATCATCTTCACTTGAGTCAATGACATATTTTGATCCATATTCAAGTGGTATAGAAATAGAACTTTGTCCTTTCATACATATTGGTCTATACTTTTGGATTACATCAATCTCTTTGTCATGGCAAGATTCCTTAGAGAGAGAGTCCCATTCATATTCCTTGGAATTTGTTTCATGATCCTCGCTAGCCTATAGTTGTAAGATTCTTTCGACAGCTCCTTGAGTAGCTTCCTCTTTCGAGTCTTCTCTGTATCCTAGTCCTACTTTGTCTTTGGGATTCATTATGACAAGCTATATTGGTTCACTTATGCCTTCTTTTCATTTACCTAAAGGACCATTTCCTTCATATCCCATCTTTGTCAGGATTGTTTGACCCTTGCCATACTTATCTATGCATATATTGGATACTGATACTTGTGAAGGTCCTTCATCTTTGTATAACCAGTTTAGGACATCCCTATCTTTTAACTCCTCTACTTGAGTTCTTTCTTTTATAAACTTCCCATCAAAGAGAGTGATGAGTAGTAAAGATTGTTGTCTTGAGGTAGATGGTTTTCCATTTGACTTAGGAGAAGATGAAAGTTGTGATAAATATGAAGATTTCTCAAATGAGTATTCCCCCATGCCCTTATCTTTTATTTGGATCATTTCTAAATGTTTGGATAAGGTTTTAAGCTGACTTGCATTGTTGCATGAAATAGATTCAATGACCCATTTGTCTTTTTATTGAGCCTTTTCCTCATACCGTCTTCACAAAGAACCCACTAGACTTTCTTTATTTGATGGATTAGATTTGATGACTTCTCTATTATGTGGTACAAAGTTATCTTGACTTGTTCTGAGTGCATTGCAATATTGGGGATTTTTAGAATCAACAAAAATGGTGATCTCCTACCCATTGAAAGGAAATTTAAGGCAATAATGATAGGTTGATAGTACCGCTTGCATTTCATGAATCCATGGTCATCCCAAGAGTACGTTATATGTCAATTCCTTGTCTAACACCTAACACACTATGTCTTTGATGATTAGTCCCACTTGAATGGGTAAGATGATCAATCCTTGGGAGGATCTTTCTTCATCATCATATGCTTTTATGGTGATTTTTCTTCTAGGATCAATAGCATTTTCAGAATATCCTAATGTACGAACAAGCTTGAGAGTGTAGATATTTAGGCCTACTCCTCCATCTATAAGGACACATTTGATGTGATGTTTATGGATTAGGACTTCGATGTGGAGAGCAACATTATGTGGATGGGTGGTGGATGCAAACACTCATGTCTGTAGGAATGATAAGCAATGAGGTACAGTTAAATGTCCCACCATATCTTGAAATGTACAAACTTCCACATTGTTTGGTATAGTGGTGGCAACTAAAGCTTGTTCCAGGATTTCTTTGTGCGCCAGTGAAATCTTGAGAAGTTACAATATGGATATTTGAGTGGGTATCTTCTATAACTGATCAACAATGTTATATTGAGTTATAGGAAAAACATTCATTTTGGATGTAAAGGGGTAGTTCCTTTCAATGCGTTACCTTGGCTTGTCCCTCTCTTTGTAAATTTGGAATTGATAGGTGTATTAAAATGATAATTGTACCATGCCAATCTCAATTCACATATTATTGGCTCTAACGCTAGTGTGCCTCAGATTTCTAGGTACAAGGTCATTGATTTTATGTGAGATGGTGTCATCATTGTGTTGGATTTCAGTAGTGGCATCCTTCCCTTGGCTTCCAATTTCAATGTCTTGGATGGAATTCTCAACCATCTCAATACAATGAATGGTAGAATCATAAACATAGTTTATATTCTTGCCTTTGGTATTCGATGCAGAGGAATCTCCCTTTTCATAATTGGGTAAAGGGTTCTTGAACACTCCCTGATCACTGTTTGTTTGGGGTCCTTCAATGTGTACCTTTTTGTTATCAATGAGATCTTGGATTGCATGTTTTAATTGCCAATAATCTTTCATCATATGACCCTTGTTTTGATGATAATCACACGAGCATCATTCCACCCAAAATGAATTCTTAATCCCAGCTTTGTGTTTCTCTTAAAAACGTGGATGTTTAGCCCTCAGGGTTCCTTCTGTGTAGAATCTTGGCTAGACTGTCCCAATGGTGATTTCTTCTTGTTGATTAAAAGTGTTTTGGAAATGGTGTTGCTTTAGTCCCCGAATTAGTCTGATTGTTGTTTTGGCTAAAATTTGGAGTTTTGGGAGGATTGTTGGTCTGATTAGTCTTGGTGGCAACTACCGTTGGGTTGAATATGGGTTTTGTATTTTTATTTTCAGCTATGACCTCATTGGTACCCACATTCTTGTTTCGTTGCCAAAATTTAGGTTTTTCCCCATTGTTGTAGTTGTTAGAGGAAGTGGATGAGTTGTTTTCATTGTATACTTTAATGAACCCTCTTTTGAATAAGGCTTCTTTGATTTTAATTATGTTTTCAATCAATTTTTTGAAGGTAGGGGGACATTTTAATTCCAATATATAACTCATCTCATCATTTAGGTTGTTAATGAAAATCTCTATCTTTTCCTTTTCGGGCATGGGATGAGAATACCTTGCAAACAATCTCCATTTTTGCAAGAAAATGAGGAAGGATTCACCCTTTTTCTGTTTCAAGTTGCAAAGGTCTTTCATGGTGATATCATGTTGGATATTGTAAGAGTATTGAGTGAGAAACCTATTGACCAACTCTTAAAATGTGTTGATGGGGGGTGTAATCTTTGAAAACCATTCAAGGCATGTCCCTCCCATGTTTCTAGGAGTTAGTCCACTAAATTGTTTCATAAAATTCTAAACCATAGTTCAATTCCTTTTACGTAGACCTGAATGGACTCAATTGTACCATTGTATTTACAATGCACTTTGGCAATTCACCATGTTTCAGTGTAGCGAACCTGCATGCCGGATGGATTGATTAGTGGATAGGCTAATAAATTTCCATCAAGTACCCATCTAAAGTTTCTCCCCACATCTAGAACTCTATATTAGCTATTTTTCATCTGTGGATTTTAAAAGCAATCCATTTGTTTTAGGATTTTAGGATTTTAAGGCTATTTTAAGATATTGACGCTCTATGTCAGGGGAAGTTCTCTCACCCTTGATTGGCTAAACCATAGGTATTTTTCCCCATCTCTTTCAAAATCATTCAAAACTTATGTTCTGGGTCTTGTCTCTTTCTTGCTACATCCTCTACCATTATTTCTTAACTGCTGCCAAGGAGTCTAGAATAGGGATTTATTTGCACTCAGCCAAAAGCCATAGGGAACCCTACCTATTTTGAGACCAACATTAGATTTTCGGGATATCAAAGCTTCTACCTACCAACTTCATATATTTTGTTTCAAAGGTGTTCCAAGTTCCTTGCCCTTGAGTTTCCTTTTTTGTGATCTTGTTTGGATGGAAATACAAGTGTTAGGGTTCAAACTAAGCTTTGTTCTAAGTTTGAAATAGTGCCAAGGATTACAACTAAGTCAAATACAATGACAAATTCTATTGATTAGACCAAGTTTATCACCTGATTGCATGACATAAAGCTCTGTTTAATGTACATGAAAAAGCAAAGATGAAACCAAGCCAGCAAAGATGTGATAGATATTGATGATTTAGGCACCTTTGAAATAAGCTGACCGGTTTATTTTGAAATTTCCACCTGTGTTAGTCCCGCTTCTTACAATTTTAGACTTCTAAGGTATCTAAGGGATGATCTTGGAGTTGAAGTTTTGACTCAAGAAACATAATTAAGGTACTCAAAATGTTGGAAAAGTCTTGGATTTTGAAAATAGTACATCATGTATAACTCTAGATTGTTTTTGCAATCTTTCTTGTAAAAATTGAATGTTAACCTTTCTCTAAAGTCGTAAAGCATAGACAAATGTCTTTGATGTTGTTTTGGACTAAGAGGTTTGATCTTTGGTTTTCTAATCTTGACCTTTCATGAAATCATCATGTAAACCACATATTTTAATTCTCTTTTTCCTAAGGAAAGATGGAACACTACTAGAAGGATTGATTTTCCAAAGATGAATGGACCTAAGTTACTAACTTTTCTACCTCAATGGATGTAGTCTGGGAAGCCCAATGTTTTCTACCCTTGTGGAAAACGTAAATCTTTTTGCGGTGTTTATTTATGTGCCTCACTTCCTCGGAAGACATACTCAAGTGAACATACACCAAGATAGTATTATTTGGATTCCATTTTGGTTTTACCCCAACCACACTATCTTTAGGATGAATCTTGCTTCTAATGACGGGCCCTTTATAGTATCTCTTCAAAGCAAACTAGCTTCTATCCCCATGAAACCCCAGTACAGGAATCTCGATCACCTCACTAGAAACTCAGAAGAATGTGGATGCCTGGCAAACAAACCGCTAAGGCACCAGTGATAAAAGGATTTTTACCAAACTACAAACAAGGGTTTCATTATAATTCTATCTGGGGGAATCCATAGCAAGAGTCCCTTTATCCAATCTCTCATCATAATTATCCCTAAAGTGATTCTGTGCTCGCACGACATTTATATCCTAACAGAAGTCACCTCGGCTTTTTGTACAATGAAGTTTGGGTCATTCCCTCTTTGGGTGGATTACTTTTTTCCATAAGGCAGTCTCTAGGATAAACAAAAGCAAGCAAGTATACCCATAGTTTGATCGATCTTTATTTCACATGAATAAAGAGAGAACTCATGCCATATACTCCACTTACACTCACACATAAACAATAATGGGTCTAGCTTTGGATATCGCTAAGGGAGAGACGCCCATCCACTCATACAAAAGACATGGTGTTCATTTTCCTTTAATTAAGTTATGTTCCTAACTTAACGAAAAGGAAAAATGATGTTCAATATCCCTTTACTTAAGCTACGTTCCTATTTTAACCAAAGGAAACAAGTAAATAATGTCCAGTCTGTACATAAGAAGAAGTTTATGTTTTGATTATCAATGTGCTGAACTGGAAACATGCAAATGCACAATATAGAATGTGAGTTTTCATTTTGGTGAAAACTACAAGAGGTGCCATAAAGAGACAGCAGGGCACAAACTCCAAAAACAATGCAAGAATGCTCTAAATTAAATGAAATGGTCTATGAATTGCTTATGTACCAAAACTCTAAAAGTGGCCCAAAATGGTCCCAGAACAGGTGAAAACAGTCTCAGAACAACTTGCTAGAGGCACCAAAACTCAAGCAAGAGGCGCCAAAACTCTAAAAGTGGCCTAGAATGGTCCCGGAACAGGTGAAAATGTGCCTTGGGGACAACCTTGCAGAGTGGCAAAACTATTAGAAATACTTAAAAATGGTCTCTAAGCACCATTTCGCAAGGGGCACCAAAATAGGTGCAAGAGGTTCCAAAACTCTTCCAAAACAACCCAAAATGCCTCGCTAAACAACAGTTCTCGTAATTGCCTCCAAACTGTTGCAAACATTCCGGCGTAATAAACCTTGAACCTAAAATCATGAAATCATCAAAAAATTAGTAATAAGTGATACAAAGGCCCCACGGTGGGCACCATTTTGTGTGTGTCAAATGTGGAGAGTGGATTCTAATGTCAACACAAACCTTAATGAGACAGTTTACATTCAAAGTTTGAAGCAAATAAAACTACAGTATTCATAATTCAATAAAATCTTTCAAATACGTATCATTGTCCTCTATTTCTAGGGATTTATTAAACTTTTTGGCCCTCATATTTCTATGGGCACAAAATTTGTTAAAATGACTACCTAAAAAATGAGATTTGATGCTTAATATGCAAGCTAAGATGATTTCTATGTGCAAATGTGTGTTGGAATGATTAGTGGTATGCTTCTAAATGAAACAAAATGATGGAAAGGATGTAGGTTTTAATGCAAAACGAGCAAACTGGGTTGACTGCTGAGATGAAGAATTTTGAACGTTAGAGATGAGGATAAGGATATGAACTAAAACAGAATCATCCATGATTATAGTATGTCACAAAATGAAAGAGCAAAAGAAACCAACTCCAAAATGTAAAATTGGCGAAGCAATTAATTAATTCTGGATGAGAATATGCAAAGTAACAATACGATATGAAAACTAAGCATGGCATTCCATGAAAGCTCCAGCGATGAAAACCCACACGTAACAATATCAGTCGTGATGTGAAAGTCGGAATTATAAAACTATTCCAATTTATATCTCAAAATAGCATTGTAACATTACTCAAAAGGTGGATCCTAAATGCTAAGGCAAGAGGGTGTATTTATAGGGTTTCTCAAGCATTTTTTGAGGTGGCACCCATCAACGGTCTAGATTCAAAGGAGAAAAGATAAATGGTGGAGATGAAAGGAATCCAGATGTTGTCCCCTTGACTAAGGACAACATGCAATGTGTGTGAAGAGAATCCTTTGACCAATTGGAAGCATGCCAAATGTATGGGATTCCAAGTGTGTGAAACAAAGACCCATGTGCTCCAAATTTGTTGGAAGTGTGGGGGAATAAAGCCATGTTCTTTTTCTCATTGGTGGAAGTGTGTGAGGATAATTCTAATTAATAATTAGGCTTATTTATTTTCATGTGACCTTTATGAGGTGGCTCACAAAAAGTTGTAGAAATGTGCTCTAATTATTAATCAGGATTAGGGAAGATTAATTAAATAAACACATTTAGGGTTTTTTGTTTATTTAATTTAGAAGAATGTGAATTAGGAGAATTAAAAGGAAAGTGAACAATATAAATAAAGACCTTATTTATATGTAGTTGAAGTATTAATCAAATAGGTTGTATTTAATTAATTTAATATGATGACCATTTTTAGGTGTATACACTAGGAATAGAAAATAGAGGGGAATTGTTTGGGGAGATTTTAAATAGTTTTACAATGAGCATTGTATGGCAAGGAATCTAATGATTTTTAAAACACCACAAAAAAGTGGTATTTTTGATAAGATAAGTTGCATTTACAAGGTGCAATACCCTTTACACCAAGAGCTCAAAGGGCCAAAACGGATCAAAAACCAAAAACTATCATGAAATAGTGTATAGTAGCAAAAAAATAGATAGATACCAAAAAATTATAGCAACAACAAACTGATAGAAAAAAGAAAACCCACCCACTAGTAACACACACTCAACCCATTACTTTGCTAATCCCTCCCACTCTTGAAAGAGGAGATTTATAACCTCATCACCCACCTATTTTTCGCTTGTTCCTTCTCCAACATTCTTTTTGTCAACCTCCTCATGCAACATGTCATACAAATTAATAGTGAACCTTTTTTGCTCCCTCATTTCCAACCAGGTGTTTCAAGGATTCCATAGTGGAATCTCCATGGATCATTTTGTTTAGCTCTGGAAAATGGCTCAAACCTTCAACATAATCCTAAGTTTCTTCAATGTATTTTGTTTTCTCTCCTTCTTGCCCCCTTCTGATTAGAATCATTGGAAATCTCATCAACAATGTCCTCCTTTTTGTTCTTGGCCAATCTATTAGATAGTCTAGTGCTCATATTCTCCACCCCTAAGTCCACATTGGCAAAAAAAATAGTGTCCCCATGGGAATCTCTATCAGCAAATTCCTCCTCCACAATGTCCATGTTCAGCTCCACCACATGGCACGAGTTGCCCTTTTTTCCCATTTTTGGTTGAATTTTGTTGTTGCAAACTAGTTTACAATACTTTTTAGTGTGAGTGTTCTTCAATTCATAAATTCTATTAGCCACTTTTGACTAAGCTAGACCCACACCCCCCTTTTTCTTCTTAGCTAGGGGTTTAGGTTTAGGTTCATTTGGGGTTCGCTAGGCACAGGCCCAGATTCTTTCTTTTGGGTCCAATCGAAGTAGCCAGAGAAGGTTTATCAAGGGAATGGTTAGAGGCTTCATGTTCCTCGATTGTGACAACTAAAATAGGCTTAGGGGGAAAAGGGCTAGATGAAAGTGGTACAAACAAAAATTAGGCCTTGGTGTAAAGGAAAAGGTGGTGGTTTGTTAGGGTTCTTGGTAGCCAATTCAAAGGTTTCCCTAACAAAACTTTAAAGAGATAAAAGTAGGAAAAAAGAAAATCTTATGAGGATTTTATGTCTAAGATGGTTCGGCAAGGGAAGGTGGTAAAAATAAAACACTTTGAATCTCCCCTCCGATTTTCTTTACATTTTCAGATAGTTCTTTTACTTTGATAGACCATGATACTATGTTGTTGTTATTTGATTGCTGACACTAGAGAAATGATGGTTTTTATATTGTGATGTGGTGGTACATTTTTATGGATGATTATTGGTTATGACATGCTTTCTGGTTAGCATAGTTGTTTATTTTAGTTGATATTGATATATGCTCATCTGTAGTTAATTGATGTTTTAGTTTCATCAGTTTTTATGTGATGTATTGGTGAAGGGAATAGGATTGCATCACTCGCATGCGAGCGCCCTATGATTTCATGATTTTCTCTTCATTGTGTGTTTGATTCATGATTTATATGTATGACATATTTTTTTGATTGTAGGATTGCAGGTACAGGACATCGACTCACACCTAGATTCATAGGTTTGAGCGTGTCCATTTCATAACAATATAGTTGATTGAGAGATAGTAATAGGGTTTCCTTGTCAAGCCACAACCCTAGTCATAGTGTGTCGTCAGTCTTTGTTTCAATATGCTTGGTTGTTATGTTGTCCATGTTTTCCTTGTCGTTTATTTATTTTGCAAGGTATGTTCTGTGGGAAATTAATGTTAATTAGTGTTTATAATGGATTTTAGTGATTATTTAATTAATTTTGATTAATGTTGTTAGAAGCTTTATATTTGATTTAATTAATTAAATTAAATTTATTTTGTAAAGTGATTTAATCTTTTTGATTAAATTTATTTTATAAAGTGATTAAATTAATTAGATTAAATTTAATTAGAAATTAATATGTGAATTATGAATTATTACATGCATAAATATCTTGTAAATATCTAGAGGAAATATCTGTGATTTATTTTGAGAAAGATATTTTATTTGTGACATGTGTTAGAAAAATTAAAACACTGTCGTTGGGAATTAATTTTCAGAGAGAATATTTGCATTAACTAAAAGAGGAAAGAGTATACTTCACAGCAATGAGAAAGGATATTTTTAGAAAGAGGTTGTTGAAAATTGGGGAAGTTCTCAAGAAATTTTGGGCTCTAGTTTTGTTTCATCTTTTTGGAAAAGTGGATAATTTGGAAGAAGCTTTGGTAAATTAGAATCTAAAGGTGAAGCTCTACTTCAAATATCATTTCCTAAAGCATCTAGAAATAGGTCCTTTAAATTGTTTTTTATTTATATGCAAATTGGAAAAATTGCCTATATAAGAAGAATATGTTATTTGTGTAGAAGAGCCTTTAATATATTTTGTAAATTTGAAAGATTTCCTGTACAAGAAGAATATGTTATTTGAGTAGAATCTTTAATATATTTTGAAATTTTGAAAGATTGCATGTACAAGAAGAATATGTTATTTGTGTAGAAGCTTTAATATATTTTGTAAATTTGAAAGATTTTCATGTTTGGAAATTGTCATAAAAGCTTTAGAGTCTCTATAGGAAATTGTTTTTAGACAATAGAAATCCTAGAGGGAAAACAATAGAGATTTGGAAAATCTCTGTAGGAATGGATTTAAAATCTTCCTATCAAAATTTGTGGAAAATCTTGTTTGTATGGGAAAAGATCTTCATGTAGAAGATTATTGTTTTATTTTGTTTTCCTGATTAGTTTTATTTGGCTAGGAAATTGAAAACCTTGAGAAGATTTTGTAAATACTTCACTGTAGAAAACTTTTTTGTGAAAATAAATTGCCCAACTGGAGCATTCATGTTGATGAATATATATTTATATGTAAATTTTTATATTGAAAAAAAACAAAAAAAAAATAGAATCAAAATTTTTCGTATGGTGAATTTATTAAATTCACAGGTTTTAAAAAAATTAGTTTTCTTTTAATGCATATGGGGCAGGCTGGGGCTATCCCCATAGTCGTCGCCCCATAGGGAGGTGGGTTGTGGAGGTAGTGCCCAGTGTTGCCTTCATAGGTTGCGCACCCATATGGGGAGTCAGTTGTGTATACAGCCCAATGCAACAAACTTTCATCCACCATTTTAGCATATGGATTATATATATATTTAATTCATGTTTTGGAAATTTTAATTGGTTTTAAATATTTAAATATTATATATATTTAAATATATATAATTGTATATATATACATACATACATATATATACATACATATATATATATTTAAAATGTACTTCTATAATAGGTGCATGCAAAAGCAGAAATTTGATGATTTAAATGAAATGATTTAAAAGAGGAAATTGATTTATATTGATGTAAATAGGGAAATGGAATTAAACAATTAGATTTAATTTCTTTATTCTTTGTAAATGAAATTATATTACGTTGGTTTATTTCTAGCAATGTATTATTGTTTCTTGAGATGAAAATTGGATTTAGGAAATCTTAATGGTAGATTTATTTCCTGCTTGAATTGCCTATTTAATTATTATTTCTTATGTTCACATAAGTTGGGGAAATTGATTAGTTGTGTATGTAAGTCTTCCAAATGATGTTATTTAATGAGGGGGTTGTTGTGATTTATGGTTCAGCCCTTTGATTTTCCCTTGGGTAGTGCACTTGGTTGTAATTCAGTTAAACACCCGGTTACTACGAATGGGGATGTGATGCCTCTTATATTTTGGATTGGGATTTAATATCTATTTTTTTCACTATGTTTACCCTTTGTTGTGGATTAGATCCTTTTGTTGTCAATAGGGGAGTGGCTCTCAATGTGGGTCAGCACATAAAGTGGTGCCAGGATAACTCATGTGAGAGTTAGTTAATTTAGTGGAAATTAAATGAATGTATTGGGGGAAAGGGTGGCTTAAAACACTTAACTAGATAATTGTGCCTCACTCATTGGCTCAAGGGCTCATTTAGACTTGAGATGAGATGGGAAGGCCTAGAATGGCAAGATCATTATCTTTTCCCTTTGAAATATATTTGATTCTACATTTTTTTGCATGTGGGTTCGAGTGTCGTGAGAGGATACCAAGATAACCCAAGATGGGGGCCAAGGCCTAGGAATATTTTCCAAGATAACCCATGCAGCTTTGTGATGACATGAGCCTCCTATGACAACAATCAATATGTATCGTACAATTGATATACTTGATTATTTTACTCTGGAAGCAATGTAACCTTTATGTATGCATTGTTCTTGTATGATATAGTATTGTGTGTTGCCTATGTCTAGAGGTTGTTGGTTTTACCTAGGAATCCCTTTTACTATCTCCTCTAGCATAGGGGGTGGGCCTTCAAGTACCACTTGGTTGGGTGGAATGTGCACCTTACACCATTGGGTTCCCACTACATGTTCGTGATGATGGGATCTTCCAGATTGGAGAGATCATATGTTCCATCTCTTATGTTCTATTGGTTCAGTTGGATACTTATGTATATGTACTACTCCTCATTTGTAGTCAAGGAGGATTCTTGTATCATTTTTATTGTAACATTATTGTATGATCTTCCTCATTTTGGGAATGAGTCTTGTAACTGCTTAATGGAATGAATGCAATCTATGGATGATTCTTTAATGTACTTTGTATCTAATGAGATGATTTTAATGCTTTGGATGTATGTTATTTATTTCATGAGTATTATTTATATGCTATAGATTAGTTTACTTTTGTATGTTATGGGATTTAAATGTAAGCTTTGTCGCATACCTTAGAGGATGTATGTGTTAAGTGTAGCTCACTTTACTTGTTATTAATTGCACTTTTAGAAGAAAAAAATTGTACGCTTCCATTGTGTTTGCATCGTCCTCTAGGGTTGTGTGGCAGGGCATTACACCTCCAACATAATTTAATTGATAATGGCTAAACATACCTATTTCTAAGGCTTTGAAAAAGACTCCCTTTTGAACCCTGCATACAACTTTATTGGTTTCTCATTCCCCTAGTAGAATGTATGGAGGCTTTCTACATCCTACACTTAAGTATGCTTTTTAAGCCTCTAACTCACGCATGATAGGCCCGTGTCTTTAGCTATTAAATCCTCATTAATTTCAAAGGAGATGCAACTAACTGTGACTCTCTTTTCATTCTATGAGCTTGTGAACTATACTGGGAGCTTCTCATCATGCCCCTAAAGGCATTCCATTAGAGGCACAATTCCTCCCTCAACACAAATGTGCCAAACAAGGGATTCCTTGTGAAACTCTTCGGAAGAACTAGGATCAGTTCAAACTCTGTCACCACCCATTTTCTCTCCCAAATCATGTATTTTCATTGAGAATAATAGAGCGAGAGGTATTTCAAAATTCCAATGAGAGAAACACACACCCCAATTATTTGCATTGTCATGCCATAACCAAAAATCTTTCCTAATTAAGGCAATAACATCTTTGCACATACCAATGGTCATTCCCAAATAGATTAGGGATTTGGGGCTGAAAAGACTCTTGCTTAATTACCTCAAATATAATTCAAGATCCATCATGATATTAATCGGATCATTATTCGCCAAAAAATTGAAGATAATTTTGGCCTTACGCATGTTTCCATAAACATGGTTCTAAAAATTATACTTTTGACAAGACATGTCATGAATATTTTGAAAATACCATCTACTCCCCACAATATTTCTTCACCCCCATCCAAACTTCCCCCCACACCCCTCCACCTCATCATGCCAATGCCACATTTGGTCTTTTTGAACACATGAATCATATAATTATGGAGTGTGTGAGATGTATCATGAGCATTGTTGGATTGGAGGAAAAACAAGCCATGAGTTGTTAATATCAATTTCTTAATGGTTTTAAATAGATCACCCACTAAAACTCTAGATCATAAAATGCTTGAAGAAATATGGATGGGTAAATCTATTAATTATTTATTTCTTCCTTTTTTAGTTCTGATTTTTATTTTCATATACATAAAGAGGATAGAAATAAGATAGACATAAATTCCATGAAATATTATTTTCTTGGCTATACTGAAGGTATAAAGGGGTATAGTTGGTGGGATATTATTGTCTACATGATTATAATTAGTCAAGATGTTTATTTTAATGAAAAATTAGTGAAAATAAGTGAAGGGAAAAATGGTATGTATAGTTATAATAGACATGGAAAATTATGATGGAAACATGGAGGTGCTACATGAAAATCAACTACTTGTTCATAAAAATCAACAAGATAATAATAAAAATCAATTATATGATGAGGTTGAATAGTGAACCAATGTGTCATAGGGTCACCAATCACATCCTGGAAAAAGATATAGCATTGAAATATTGAAACCAATAGAAAGGAACTCTCCTACTTATAATTTAGCCAATGCATTACTTACTGATGTTTGTGATCCTTTCTCATATCAAGATACTTGCAAAGATGATGGTGCAAGAAAAAAGAGAGATTTCATGGAGGAGGAGATAGAATCTCTACATAATAATAAAATATGGGAGCTCATATAATTACCAAAGTGGTAGAAATCTTTAGGGAAAAAGTTAGTCTACAAATTGAAAAGAGCAATAAATAATAATAAGGAGCAATATAAAGCTCAACTCGTGGTCAATGGGTATGCACAAAAATTAGTTATTGATTCAGATGAAATATTTTCACCTATGATATGAATAAGTACAATTAGTGTTTTTTATCTCTTGTTGCTATTCTTGATTTGGAGTTTGAATAGTAAGCTATTAAAACAACCTTCTTGCATTATGATCTTTCTAAAGAAAAAATGGAAAAACCAAGAGGTTTTGAGGAACAAGGAAAGGAGAATCTAGTTTATTTGTTGGAAAAATTCTATAAGGATTGAAATAGGTGCCAAGGTGATGGTATAAGTGGTTTGACTCCATGCTGATTTTAGGTTTTAGTAGATATGAGGCTAATCGTTGTGCCTATTTTTAAAGGTATGAATATGGTAGTTTCATTATTTTTCTATTGTATGTTGACGATATGTTTGTAGCAGATCCTAATATGCATATAATCATTAGGTAAAAATCTCAACTTTCTATGGATTTTGAAATGAAGGACATGGGAAATAAATATAAAATTCTCGGAATGAGAATACACAAAGACACAAAGAATGGGAAAATTTGGTTATCATAGAAGATGTGGAAATTTTTTTGCAACACTTCAATATACATAATGCACAACTACTAATTATACCATTTCCTATTCATATTAAATTCTCTTAAAAATAGTGCCCTAGCGTAGAAGCAAAAAAGACACAAATTTCATGTGTAATGTACTAATTAGTAGTTGGTACACTTATGTTTTTCATGGTGACATTACACAAGAAATGAGAGCATTCATTTATTTCATGGAAAATATAGGTTATGATTAGTGGGAGTTGTAATTAGGTTAATGGGCATGTGGATGTAGACTTTGGTGGAGATAATGATAAGAGAAAATCTACTATAGGGTATATTTTATCATTATCTAGATGTGCTATTAGTTGAGTCTCAAAGCTGCAAATAATGATGGCCTTGTCTAATACTAAAGTCAAATATAAGGAAGCAACATAGGCTAGCAACGAGAAAATGTGGCTTCATAGAATTTTCGGTGATTGTAGTTTAAGCAAGATAACATGGTGATGCTTTGTGACAACTAAAGTGCTTTACACTTACCAAAAAAATCACCATATCATGCTAGAAAAAATCATATTGATATTCAATATCACTTTATACATGAGGTTGTGGAAGGTGGACATAACTCTTTGGCCACATGATTCACATTGATATAAATCCAACAAATATTATGAAAAATACCATAGGGATGGATAGGTTATTTTGGTGTAGAAATTCTCTAGGCTTGCACATTACTTGATGATAGGTAGCATTGGCATTGGTCTTTTAATGGTGAAGATATTCACAAAGAAGAAACTTAAATTCAAGTAGGTCATTTTTTCTAGAATGTGACATGTGGATACCATGTATATGTACATGCACACCTTCTATCTTGGGAATATTTTTGTCAAATTGGATTAAATATTTTGACAACTTTTTTTTTTTAGGAGTTAGCTTTTTCTTAAAGCATGATTGAAATTTTCTATAACAATTTATTATTTTCAGAGACATAAAAGGTCTAAGAGACCTTTTCCTATGGTTTATCCTAGTGCATAACAAGTTTTCCACATAAATTTTGTGTTGTGAAAATTTATTATTTTAATGATTAAATTTATTTATGAATTGTTATATTATCTAACAATTTTTACTAGTGGATTGATTTATTTCCCTTTAATATATTCTGGATTTTTTAATTTTTTTAGATTTTTTCTTTTTCTTATTTTTTATAGTTTTTTGAAAGATTGATGCTAAATGGGTTAAGTGTAGAAGTGCTTGAGATGGAAAATGTTCATGGGATCATCTAGGTTATTTCCTATAGGAGTGGCTAGCTTGTAGACATCAAATTCAAACTGGGTAGTAGTCACATAGGGTCCTAACCAATTTGGCTAAAATTTCCATTTTTCTCCTTATCTTGGATATTCTTTTACTGATTTTATTTAAGGAAAATATCTCCAATCTCAAACTCTCTAGTGCAAATTTATTTTTTATAGTCATTTTGTAACCTATGTTGGTGCGATTTAAGGTGATTGAGAGCAATGAGATGATATTCCTCAAATATTTATATCTCATGAAAGTATGCTTCTTGGTAATCCTCCTTTAAGATGAGGTTACACAAAGAAACAAACAAGGAGAGATTAACCTCTACTAGAAAAAGTTCTTTGGTACCATAGGTAAGTGAATATAGAGTGGCACCTATGGGAGTATGATTTTTTGTGAATATTCCCAAAGAGAAATATTGATTTGAAGTTTCTAGTCATGGCCAACATCATTGATCATTTTTCTTATGGATTTTGATGATAGTTTTATTTCACAGATAGTTTTCATTGGACCAAAAGATTGACCTGTTAATGCTCGATGCAACTGCCATAGTTAATGAATCCACAAGAGGTAGTTAAGCCATATCACAAAACCAAGTTTTGTTCTACATTGTACAAGGAGTCGAAGGGTGCACACCTTGAAACAATCCCCCTCTAGCACAAGCAATGGGTTCAAACCTATGACCCTGGCTCTGATACCAATTGTTTGCTAGATGGTTATCGTTGTACCAAAATATCAACCTGTTAATGCCTAATACAACTGCCAAATTTAATAAATCCATAAGAGGTGATTAAGCCATGTCATGAACTTGAGCACAATGCTATGATGCACAACACAAAGAGACCAAGGGTGCACACCTTGCAACAAGATTTATTAGATTCCTTGGATTGATCGATACCTTTGGGTAATAGAATTGGACCATTAATGCTTAATATGGAATTTCTCTCATAAGAATTATGCTCATGGTGTTTAAAAAAAAATCTATTATCTATGATGATGGTGGATGGTATACCAAAATGACAAGTGAGATCATTAACTTGATGAATTTAGAGATTTGGATGTTGGTGGTGAAAGTTGTGTAAATGCTTCAACCCACAAGATGAAATATTTGGTGATAATAAAATTAACATGTGGCCATTAGAGGAGATCATTTTAAAATTTTCCAATGAAATCAAGGAAAAATATTAAGAAATACCATGGGGTGGTAACAGGCTAGAGGTCTTATGAGGTTGCATGAATAGGTTATCCATTTTTTTTGACATCAAAGGAATTTATTTACATATTGATAGGAATATGATTTCATGGTAGGCCAATATAATCATATGTGAAGGAGCATCTTGGATAGGATCATTTTGTTTATTTGAGCACCAAAAATGCCATTATGTACTTACTAAAGTTTAAGGTTAGCCTCATATGAGTTAAGACATCTAAGAAAAGTGTCATCATAACCTGTATAATAGAGTGTTCAACCAAGGATTGTAAGAAATATTTGTATTGCATAAGGCACTTATGTTTGGTGGATGAAATGTTGGGAGGGGTGATTTGGTTTTGGAGATAGGAAAAAGTTTCAATGTACCAAGGAGTATCAAGATGAACACTGTCACATATCATGTTAGAATATAGAAGATCATAAGAAAATATAAGGATTTTCTCTAAAATTAAATGAAACTTATGAGCTTCATCAATCATATCTAGAAAAGATCGAATGGTCCAACCATTGATCAAAAAAAAATTATTAATATGAGGAACTTGATCAAAAGATATATCTAAGAAGTTTTGTTTGAATATTTCAACCATGTATTTATAGAAAATAAGTTTATTGTCCTTAATGTAGTGTAGGAAAATGTATCCCCTTACATTTTCACACTTGTTTGGGCCCTCCCTACTAAAATTGTTCTTCTTTATGCCTTATTTGGTCCTATTTTGCATCCACAAGCCTAATTTAATGCATTTTTTTGAGGATGATCCTAACACTTAATAAATGACCAATCATAATTTAATGTTTTTGGTTTGTATGGCCTAGACATAGTGATATTGGACTCAAATGCCACCTTGGGTGTATGGGTCTTACCTAAGTTTCAGGGCCTAAACCTAAATTTTGTATTAAACATAACATTTCTTGAAATTTGTATCCCAAGCCTAAGCTACTGGAACTCATACACCCCAACTGGCATATGAGTCCCACTGATCTTGGACCTAATTTTAAATTTAATTCTTGGCAGGATTTTATTCTCCTAGATCTACTGTCGGCTTGTAGTGTTGTAATTTTGGGAAATTTGGCATAAACAAGTATAAATACAAGGTTATTTCACATATTTTCTCCTAGAAATCTTCATGAGAGAGTTTGATCTAAGAATTCAAGCATTATATAAATTAAAGAGAATTCAAGAGCATTCAAGAGTTGATTATGAAGCATCTTGGAGCATTATTTGAGATTCAAGCATCATGTCAAAGTCATCATGCATCATGTTTGTTTTTGAGCTAACATTTGTGATGGAGATTCTTATAATTCAAGCAAGCATTCAAGTCAAGATCTTCATTCATCCTAGCCATAACATATGCTATTGCAACCCTGATTCCAAGGGTTTGATGAGTTGCAACAACATAACTTATTTGTTCATTCATCATTCCCTCTTTCTATTTCATTTCATTCAAGGTTTGATTACCAAAATGGGGTTTGACCAAGGAAAACACCTATGCACTAACAAAATAACATTTTTCCCTCTCTTTGATGTGAGATTTGTATATTTAGGTTGAAGATCCATTGAAGAGAAAGATTGGAGAAAAGTTATCAAAGTTACAAAGTTGTCATCTTTTTTGCAAGATCATGGAAAATCACCTACAAGTTAGAATTAAATATTTCAAACTTAGAGATCAGAATGGAGAGAAGCTATAGAATATCACTAGAGGATATCATAGTTTCAAATCAATCATGATACTGGGACTAAATCACCACTTGTGGTGTATGAGTCCTAGTACACTAGATTTCAAGAATTTTCTATAGATCCTAGTTCAACAATTCCAAATTTTGGATTCGACTCAAAACCCTAAACTGGGACTAAATCACCCCTATAGTTGTATGAGTCCTAGTGTGCATTAAAATTCATAATTTTAGGAATTTAGACCTTATTTCAAGCATCTTTAGCTTTCCAAGTACACCTCTATTTATGTCCAATTTGTTACTCTAATTTAAATTAATTTTCTAGGTCATATCATTAGGTTTTGCAAATTACTTTCATTACTTTTCTTTCCAATCCTTTTCTTGGTGGTGAAACCCTTATTTTCTTTAATCACACCCTAGGACACCTTATTATAGATCTCTTTCCCTCATTCCATCCCTAGATTGAGATCTCTAAGGTTTCCTTGAATGGAACTTCAAGGAAATAGGTGGAAAGGCCCTAAACCCCTTTTGTGTTCCATCTCCTAAAAGGTGGAACCCCTTATTTTCATCATTTAACCTAGTAAGGAACTTGTCATTAAAAAAATTTATTGTACCATTATACTACTAGTTTTATACTTGAGATCAATGCCTCATTCCACTATATTATATGTACAAGGAAACCAATGTAAAATGCCTTTGGAATGAAATCACCTTGTGGTGATGAAAAGGATATTTTATTCTAATCCATGCGATCTTAATGATCCATCAAAGTATAATGTCCATGGTTTTCATTCTTCAATGTGAAGGATGGATTCATCTAAAAATTATATTTTTAAAGGCTAATAGTCCTAAATGGGAGCCCTTGCTAACTATTTTTCTATAACCTGACCTTTTATTTCCTTCTAATTAACATGCTCAATATCAAACTCACTAGGGAGAATGACCCACTTTTCCATTCAAAAAATAAGGGTTGTTTTGGATAAAAAGTATTTTAATGGGTCAATTTAAGCATTTAAGTGAGTGGTAGCATTAAGTATGTAATTTCAAAGTTATTGTGTGGAAAAAGAGATACTGCATGATAAGCTTTCTACATGGATGAATAATTGAGTACACACCTAACCAATTTTTTCCAAGGTAATAGAAGTCATTCTCTCCTCCCTAAGAATTATTTTGAGCTAAGAGGACAACCAAATTATTTTGTAACTAATATGTGAAATGAATGGAAAATAGGTTCACCATAATGAAACACAATGATGAACCAATTTCACTGTAATTTCATTCAATATGTGTGCTATAATGTGTAAATGAGAAACAAAAATAAAATCTAACCCAAATAATAGTAAAAAAGAAGATCTAAAAAGGGTCAAATGTTGTGTACCTTTCACCAAAAGTGCTTTTCCAAACCTCACTGAGGACTCATTCTCCCTATGGAAAATGCATCCTGGCTAGGCCTCTGGAAAATCTATTTTTTGGTTTTTCTCTTCAATGTCTATAGTCCCAAATTCTATTCGAACACTATTGGAAAGGGAAATAAATCATCTAGCTCATTTTCCATGATTTCACAAGAAAGATGACACCTTTGATAATTTTTTAACTTTCTTCAATCTTGCTTTCCAAATGATCTTTAACCTAAAACCTACAATCACACATCAAAGAGAGAAAAATTTTGATTTCTAGGGAATAGGGGTTTGTGTTGGTCAGACCCCATTTTGGTAATTAAACCTTGAAATAAAACAATGAATAAAGGAATAATGAATGAAAAAATGAAATGTCACAACTCACCACACCTTATTTTAAACCTTGGATAAATCTACAATCTTGCATGAAGTGGCCTCAATGAATGTAGATCTTGATCATGAAATTGATTAGAAACAATGTCCTTGAATATTCTTGATAGATCTTCAATGCTACATCAGCACATTAGCTTAAACAACATGCATGATGCACTAAATATTTGACATGAAAAATTGAATCTTGATTGTTACAATTATCTTCAATAATATTCCCTTGAATGCCTTAAGAATGCTCTTGAATGCTCCTATAATTCTCTTGTGAAAATTTCTTGATTTTTTGAAAGTCTTAGGATGCTCTCTTGAAATTCTCAGGTGAAACTAAGTGAAATAACCTTGTATTTATACATAACTTAAGACTAATTCCCGAAATTCAAATATCACAAGTTGACATTAAATTATAGATTTAAAATCATTAAAATACTATCAAAAACATATTTCAAAGAGGAGTCCTAGGTCTAAGTGAGGACCCATTCACCATGTGGGGAATGGGCCCTAGGTCACTCACCTAGGACACACTTCAGACAATGTGAAATGTTATGTGAAAATAGGGTCCTAGGACCTAGTGAGGATGACCCATTCACCATTTGGCAAATGGGTCCTAGGTCACCTACCTAGGACACACACCTTCTAAAATTAAGTGATGTGTAATGGCATTTATGAATGCCAAGTTTTATCTCTCAGAATTTATAATTAATTAGGCTTGGATTTGAATTAAAGTGGCCAATTAAGGAAAATTAACCTCAATTAATTAATAAAGCCCTAGATTAGTGTGAAAATGTAACTTAGTACACTTTACAACACCCTGAATAAGGTACAATTAAGTCAATTTAGTTTAAAAGGGCCCTAAACTTAATGTGAAAGTGTAAAACTCATTACAAAACTAAATCAAGGCAGCATTAGGCTCATTTTAAAATTAATTATTCCTAAATTAAGTGAAAAAGGGATACTTTTTCCCCACTTTAGTGAGGGTGTGACCCTATGTCAAACTCACACTAAAGTAGACGTTCAAGACACTTATGTATGCAACAATTACAAAGATACACAAGCATACAACATCAAAGACCAAGAAGATCAATCCTACATTGTCCAATGCGATGTGGAACACATCTAAGCCATCAGTTTGCATTCACTCCAAGGTAGCATAACTTCATACTGTCCAATAGGTGAGTCTTCCAATAAAGTGTTTTAGTGTGAAAGTCATGCCTTTGTGTCATCTCTAATTGTACAATGAGAAAGTCATGCCTATGAGTCAGCTCTCATCGTACTAACCATACCAAAGCTATCCCTCTAATAACTTCAATAAGGTACCACAAAATGAAATGAAAGAAAGGGTAGAAAATGAGATAATCATATTAGGCTCCCATACCATATCAAAGCTATTCCCCTGAAAACTTCAATAAGACACCACAATTCAAGGAAAGGGTCCATAGGTAAGCAAGGTGTGTTATGCTAGGTGGCCTTGAATTAGGGTTTCGAGCTTCAAAAGGTTAGAAAGTTGTATTATGCCAAACATTTATGAACATTGATGTATATATAGGTTTTTGTTCAAGGGGATCTTGCTTCATTAATGTAAGGTATTCTTCTTAGGGATCTTTGTGCCTAATGTCTCCAAGAGAGGACAAGTCAAGAGTAAAAGATTCACAAATTAGGGAATGCAATTCACCACATCACCACTAAGAGGAAAGTAATATGATAAGAAATATTTCACTCTTAAAGGACATTAAACCCAATGACACCACCAAGAAAAGGAAGCATCACAAGAAAAAATAAAATCACACCATGAAACATGCAAAATGTCAAAAGATATTATCAATGTATGCCCCCACTTTAAAGCGATCGCTAGTTGACCATTTCTATGAACAATTGCTTTAAATTAGCCAATGTTTACTCCTAAGACGTGAGAACTTCCTCGAAAATCCCTATGCCAAGTCATATGTTTTTGAAATAAAGCTATTCCATGAAAAAGGAGGGAGGGGTTGCCCCCATAAATACATAGGGAATCTATGGATTTGCGGTCAATATGTCTTTGCTACAATTTTGTTATGGAGATCGAAAATGCAATCATTCCTCAAATACTCATAGAACTAGAAGAATGACACAAAGAGAGCCAAAAAAAATAAAAATCCTTTTGGTTGAACATGGAAGAGACCTAAATGTCTCAATGCCTTGCATCATCCCCAAAAGGAAAACACAAGACAAGAGAAAAAGGTAAAATGTTTATGACATATAGAAGAGTTTAGGTACATATAGAGGAATGCACAAAAGGAAAGAGATACATCAAAAGAAACAATACAAGGTGTCGCACAAGAAATCACATAAAGAAACATGAAATAGATAAAAAGCACAATAATAGTAAGGCACATGTGATTCAACCTATTAGGAAGTCATCAAAATCCCAATCTCATTCAGTATATATAGAAGACAAAAAACTAGCCAAAAGGACAACATAAAATGTCAAAACTATGACAAGGCTATCTAACCCCTTGCCCCCAATAAGTGCAGGACAAGGATGAGATAAGATGATTGATGAGAATGAGCTCCTTGTGATAACGATAATTATTTTCAATGAATGTATAACATGCAATAGCGATTATGCTATTATCCTACAACAAATACATGACAAGGAGCAAAAGGACATGCTTTAAGGGATTTTTTATGATATCAAACTTCCCAAATATTCTTTTTAAAGCATGACACTCATTAGTACTATTCCTAAGAGTTCTATGATATCTATAGTGAGACCTATTTGTATTCTTAGGATTTGGATTTGGTTTCTCGCTAATGGGTGGTAATGTTATGAGTCCTTGAATTAGAAGCATGTGTAAGATTCTTTCATTTTCAGACATAGGACATGGAAATTTGAGTTTCTTGAGTTTTTCAGGATTTTTTTTCTTGTTTGATTCACCAACTTGTTGAGGTAGATGTTGAGGAGGAGGACCTAAGATGATCCTATCATCCTTATGAGGAATTGGTTGTTCCTTAGGAAGGAAGAAAATTATGTCAGGAGGAGGATCTTGATCTCCTAATCCTTTTGTTTGTTCAAGTGGAATTTTCTCCAAAATTTTGTGAATTTCATGCTCACTAGCTATGTCACATCCTTGGTTGGTTAAAATCTTAAAGCCTTGGCCATAAGTCTCTTCAAGGTTGATGGGAGTATTGGTCACTTTGTTAACATAAGATGGATGGTTATGGTTAGAGGAGATAGGTTCACTCATTGTTGGAAGTTTAGGCTTAGTTTGTGACTCAATTTTAGGATGTAAAAGACCAAACATCTCAATTTGTGTTGGTTGTTTCATGGAAGGGTAAAAGGATGCAATATTCTCAAGATTGTTAAGGCAATCATTTATGAACTTGTGCATGCAAGCATCATCTTCTTCAATGATGTCAACCTCATGAGGACACTCATTAGGAGTTGGGTGATCATGAGTAGGTTCAATTGCATTAGGAGCATTGCCAAAAACACAACTTGAAACATCAACCAAGGAGAACAAGGACTTCCACACATTGTTATAACACTTATCCATTTTCATATTTTCAAACTTAAACAAGGTGATTTTCTGATTACACTATGCAAAGAATCTAAAAATGAAGTCTTGTAAATGCAATTTTGAAATCACAAAATGTAGTAAATATACCAAATGAAGGTAAACATGATAAATTAATAAAATAGAAATTCAACAAAGAACAAAAGAAATCTGAAAGCAGCAAACAAAAGTGCAAAAATGAATATTTTAATGCCAAAAAAATAGAATATGACCTAATTAGGGACTCATTTTCCCTAAGGAAAATGGGTCCTATATTAGGGTTTTGAAACAATTTTTTACTGATTTTTAAGTGTTTTCTAGTGGCTTTCAGATTTACTGGTGTAGGCGCACTTGAGTCTTCATGATGTAAGGGGGGTTAAATGTTAGTTTTTGATTGGTTCATTATTTTTTGTTTGTAATAAGGTCTATTAAAACCATGTTTGATCTTGCATGTCAGTTTTGGTCATGTGGGGTCAGTTTTGTAGTAAGATGTCACTTTTGCAAAAAGTTGCTCAAACAAATTTTGCATTTTTGGTTTTTTGTGAAGATGAACCATTGGGATTCAAAAGGTAGTTGGAAAAAAGTTGTTTTTGGTTTGTACACATTTAAATATACCTTGTTGTGGTTGAGGAAAGGTTTTGGTGATGTTTTTGGTGATCAAGCAATAATATATACTTTATTTTTTGTCTTTTCCATTGATTTCTTGTTGCAACACAAGATAGTACGATTATGTACACCCTAAAAATGTTCTAAGTTGTATTGGAATTGATGATAGACTGAATCAAATCTCTTTTTCAAGTGATTTTATCTATTTTTATTAAGTTAGGAGAGAGAAATTTTGTTGAAAACAACTAAGAAACCCTAGTTAGTGAGGGTTTGAGTGAAGAAAAATTATTTTTGGCCCATTCCACCAATGAAAAGGCTCGAGAATCGGTGGAATGGATGTAGGTAGGATTTTCTTAATGTTTTTAGTGTTTTCAGGAGTAGGGGATGGAGTTGGGTGTAAGTTTTATGCTTCCCTAGCCTAATATCATCATGTATTAGGCTTAGGAGATAGGTAGGCATAGTTTTTTGTAGAGAAGTGATTTGGAGTTTGTTCCAATTGTTGGAAATTGTATTTACAAACCCCATGTGACATGTTGGATGCCTTGGAATGAAGAGTGGAAGTTGGGATATTGAAAACCATCTGGTTGCTTTGTTGTTCAAGCCTAATTAGGCCTAACTGGAGTGTAGCAGTCCAAATTTGAGGGTTTTGTTTCAAAGTAACCCTATCTACAAATTTGATATGTTTTCAAGTGGAATAAAGGGTATGTATAATGGTTTTCAAATTATGGTTTGAAGTTTTCTCTAGAAGTTATGTGGGAAAATCTTTGTTTGAAGTACTACTAGGGAAATAAGAGGACTGTGAGAGAATACCACCTTGAGTTAGGGTTCTAGAATTGAAATTTTTGTTTGATTGAGTTAGTTTGAAGTCATCCACCCTACTCTACATCAAATTGGTATCAGATCATGGGTTTTGGTTAATAAGAGGAAAAGGTTGCAGTGAGAAAGAAGCAAAGATGTCTCCTAAAGGAAATCCAACTACTAGAGAAATGAGAGAGATGAAGGAAAAGCATTTCAAGGAGTTGAGACAAGTAAAGGAGTCTCAAGAATTTGTCCTAGCTAGTCTTGCATCACTTGAATCAAATCAAAAGAGAGGTGTGGTCACTAGTGATATGAGTGACCAAGAGGAAGAGGGTGAGAATGAAGACCCTCAAGAAGGATTCCAAGAGGATGAGTTGGATCCTAATGAATTGAGAATGGAAAAGTTGTTGAAGGTTTTCAAAGGAGACACTCCTAAAGTGAAGATGGAATTACCCATGTATGGTGGGAAGTTGGATAGTGAAGAGGTGCTATATTAGATTGGGGCACTTGATAACTATTTTGAGTATGAAGAGGTAGAAAAAAACCAAAGGGTGAAGTTTTCCAAAAAAAATTGAAAGGCCCTACCTTGGTAGAATTATGTGTAGAAGGAAAGGTTGAAGAAGGGTAAGTCAAAAATTAGTGTTGGTTTGTGGCAACTGATCATGCTATACTGTACACCTCGGCATGTATTCTCACCAAGGTCTGGGGATAGGCCGGGCCTCGAGCAGGGGTTTAGGGACGACAGCCCTCGAGAAAAATTATTTTGCCATTTTTTTCAGATCATCACCAAAAAAGGAAAAATCATTGAAAAAAAAGAAAAATGAATTTTTAAAACCCTAATTTTGGAAGCTTCTAAAAAGCTTGTTATAAGGGGTTGGGAGGGGGGTTACAGTATGTAGAAAAAGCTGATTACTTGCAAGATTGTAATAAGTTTTTCACTGGATAATAAAATCATTGGATGGTTGCGATTTGGTGGATGTAGCTTAGATTGGGTAAACCATGTTAAATTATTTGTTTCATTTTTTTGTGTGTTTTTATTTCTCTATTTATTAATTATATCTACATTTAACTTGTTAGATATATGTTGTCTAACCCTAACAAATAGTTCTTGGGATAGAATGGTCTCTAAAATCAAGAGCCAATTCCTACCTAGTGATTATGTTATTCAAACATTTAGAAGACTCCAAAACCTCAAACAAGAGGAGATGGATGTAATGGATTATACAGAGGAGTTTCACAAGCTAAGTATAAGAGAAAGTCATGTGGAGGATGAGGTGATAAAAGTAGCAAGGTGCATAAATGGGTTGAGGTTCAATCTACAAGATGAGTTAAGTATTACCACCCCAAGAACCATGGAAGAATGCTTCCAATTGCAAATCAGGGAAAAATAAAATTTAAAGAGAAGGTAGGAGAAGCAAGGTAGGGGTAGAGGAAGAAGCTTTAGAGGTAGAGGAACATTTGGAGGAAGAGGACAGTCCCAAAATCCACAAGGAGAGACAAGTAGTCATCAAGAGAAAAGCTCTAAATCAAGAGGCAGTTTTAGAGGAAGGAGGTCAAATAGTAGGGGCATATTTGGAGGTCAAGGAAGAGGATCAAATACATTCACACGAAGGTGTTATCAGTGCAACAAGATTATCCATCAAGTATGGAAATGTCTGGAAAATTAGAACTCAATTGGTGCAAAAAGAAGACAATTAAAGTGTAAAATATCCATCATAGCACGTTGCTCTAGAAATTGGAGAATCTTATATGATGAGGAGAACATTGATTAAAGTTCCTATGGTGAAGGAGCCTCCACAAAGAAAATATATCTTTAGAACCACATATAAATCTCAAGGTAAGGTTTGCAAAGTTGTTGATTCAGGTAGAAAAGATAATTTAGTTTCTCTTGAGATGGTAGAAAAGCTTAAAATGAAAAGAATCCCACATCCCACTCCTTACAAGGTCTCTTGGTTGGACAAGGAACAACAGGTCCTAGTAAATGAACAAACTTGGGTGGAATTTAGCATAGAAGGGTACACAGAAAAAAATATTGTGTGACATCATCCCAATGGATGTTTTTCACCTACTTTTAGGGAGGCCCTGGCAATATGATAGAAAGGCTAAACATGAAGGTAAAAATAACACTTATGTGATTGAAAAGGATGGGACCTCATTCACTCTTACTCTATTGCAAGATGAAGGTCTAGATACACAAGTTGGGTCTAGTGTAATGCTGTAGGATAAAATGAGATTTTGAAAACTATGAAAGAAGAGGGAAGAGAAGGTTATGCCACTATGATTAGACCAAAGACTATGATGACTACAATAACAAAGGTTGACGATGTGCCTAGAGAGGTCCAAACATTGTTAAAAAAATACAAATACATTGTGGTAGATGAACTCCCTAACTCTTTACCACCAATAAGAGATGTGAGTCACCATATAGATTCCATACCAGAGGAAAACCTACCTAACAAAACTGCATATAAAATAACTCCAAAATAGAATGAAGAGATTAGGAAACAAATTCAAGATTTTCTTGACAAGGGGCTAATAAGAGAAAGTCTTAGCCCATGTGTTGTTCCTACCATTTTGGCACGAAAGCAAGGAGGAGATTGGAGAATGTGCACCAACTCAAGGGCCATTAACAAGATTACCATAAGGTATAGGTTCCCAATACCAAGAATGGAAGACTTGATGGATTGTTTAAGAGGGGCATGTTATTTTTCTAAGATAGACCTCAAGAGTGGCCACCACCAAATCAAAATTAGAGAGGGGGGTGTGTGGAAAGCTACCTTCAAGACAAATGAGGGGTTATATGAATGGCTTGTCATGCCTTTTGGGCTTTCAAATGCACCAAGTACCTTTATGAGATTAATGAATGAAGTTCTAAAACCCTTCATTGGTAATTTTGTGGTTGTCTATTTAGATGATATTCGTGTTTTCAATAAGACTAAAGATGAACAATTGCAGCATTTAGACTTGGTTTTGAAAAGATTGAATGAGGAAAAGTTGATGATAAATTTGAAAAAGTGTGAATTCATGAAGGAAGAGTTGGTTTATCTTGGCTTGGTGATCTCAAAAGGCTCTTTGAAGATGGATCCTAGCAAGGTGGAAGAAATTCTCAATTGGCCTACTCCAACATCAGTAAATGAGGTAAGAAGTTTCCATGACCTAGCAAGTTTTTACAAAAAAATTGTCAATAATTTCAAACACATATTCTCCCGTCATTGACATAATAAAAGGGGATAAAAGAAAAAGGTGTAAATGGTTTGATGAGGTAGAAAAAAGTTTCCAATGTCTAAAACAAAGGGTAGCACAACAACCTATCTTAGCATTTCCTAACTTTAACAAAGTTTTTAGCATTGAATGTGATGCAAGTAGGTGTGCAATTGTGGAAGTATTGAGCCAAGAGCGTAGGATTGTTGCTTTCTTCAGTGAGAAGCTCAATGAGGAAAAGAAAAAATATTCATCTTATGACTTGGAGTTGTATGCTATGGTGCAATCATTGAAGAAGTGGAGACACTATCTCCTTCCTATTGAATTCATTATTTTTACTAACAACCATGCTTTGCAGTTCCTTAACAACTAAGACAAACTCAACCATAGACATGCAAAGTGGGTGGAGTACCTATAAAGTTTCACCTTCACCATCAAACATAAAAAAGGGCAGTCAAACAAGGTGGAAGATTCTTTGAGCAAGAGAACATTGTTGGTCCAAGAAGTTTAGTTACAAATTGTAGGGATTGATGCTTTAAAAGGTATGTATGTAGAGGATGATGATTTTAAAGAAATTTATGCTTATTGTAGTCAATCCAATGGAACTTTTCATGAAGAGAATTATGATTTCTTGATTCAAGAAGGTTTACTCTTTAAGGGGGCTCAACTTTGTATTCCCAAATGCTCTTTGAGAGATAATTTGATTAAGGAGAAGCATTGTGGCAGCTGTGCAAGTCACTTTGGTGTGGAAAAGACTTTAGAATAGGTAAGAATGCATTATTATTGGCCAAATATGAAAAGTGATGTGAGAAAATTTATAGAAAAGTGCATTATTTGTCAAAATTCCAAGGGTTGTAGTACAAATGCAGGTCTATATCAACCATTTCCAATCCCAAATAAACCATGGATCAACATGTATTTTGTGTTTGGGTTGCCTAGAACCCAAAGAGGCTTTGATTTAGTGTTTGTTGTGGTAGAGCAGTTTAGTAAAATGGCACACTTTATACCACGTAAAAGTAAAAATGATGCCTCATACAATGCAGAGTTATTTTTCAAGGAGGTGGCTAGGATCCATGGATTGCCATTAATAATTGTTTCAAACAAGGACAATAAATTTGTGGGTCAATTTTGGAGAAACCTTTGGAAGAAACTAGGCACCAATATAACTTTTAGCTCTACCTATCATCCCCAAAAAGATGGGAAAACTGAAGTAGTGAATAGGAGCCTTGGAAATATCCTTAGATGCTTGACAAAAGAATACTCAACACAATGGGATCTGATCCTACCCCAAGCTGATTTTTCTCACAATGATTATGTGAACCGAAGTGTTGGTAAAATCCCTTTTAAGATTGTGTATGGATTGAAACCTAGAGGGGTGTTTGAACAAAGAGATGTGAGTGGAATGGAGAGAAGGGGTCTTGAAGGGGAAGATTTTATAGTTTCCATGAAAGAAATACACCAGTAGGTCATGGATAATCTCCAAAAGAGAGTGGACTAATACAAGCATGATGTTGATAGGAAAAGAAGAGAAGTTCACTTCAAAGTTGGAGATCTAGTCTTAGCTCATTTGAGGAAGGAAAGGCTCCCTAAAGGGAAGTATTCTAAGCTATAGATGAACAAGATAGGGCCATGTAGGGTGATCCATGAATTTTGAGTAAATGCATATGAGATAGAACTCCCTCTTGAAGTTGTTATCTCTCCAATTTTTAATGTTTCTAACCTATACCCTTATAAAGGGGATCTAATTTTAAGTAAAGATACAAGTACATTATAGGTTCCAGATGAAGATTGGATCAGAGATTTTCCACCAAGTCAACCTTTGAAGCTAGAGTGCATTTTGGATACCAAAGAAGCCAAAAAGGAAAAAACACAAAGTATACTATAAATACTTGGTAAAGTGGAAAGTCCTTCCTATGGAGGATTCCACTTGGATGACAGAGGAAGATATCAAAAATCATGGTGCAATAGTTGAAGATCTTCTCTCAAGTGGAACTTGAGATTTTGTTTTCCCTGGGAGAATGGTGCAGGGGCGCCTAAGTCTTCATGATGTAAGAGGGGTTAAATGTTATTTTTTTTGTGGTTTAGTAATTTTTGTTTGTAATAAGGTCTATTAAGACCATTTTTGATGTTGTATGTCAATTTTGGTCATGTGGGTTCAGTTTTGTAGTAAGATGTCACTTTTGCAAAAAGTTGCTCAAGCAACTTTTGCATTTTTGGTTTTTTGTGAAGATGAACCATTGGGATTCAAAAGGTAGCTAGAAAATGGTTTTTTTTTTTTTACACATTTAACTATTCCTTTATATGGTCAAGAAAAGGTTTTGGTGATGATTTTGGTAATCAATCAATAAGATATACATTTTTTTCTACATTTTCCGTTGATTTCTTGCTACTACACAAGATAGTATGATTCTGTATGGCCTAAAAATGTTCTAAGCTGTATTGGAATTGATGATCGACTAAATAAAATCTCATTTGCAAGTGATTTCATCTACTTTCATTTAGTTAGGAGAGATTTAGAGAAATTTTTCTACAAATAGCTAGAAAACCCTAGTTAGTAAGGGTTTGAGTGAAGAAAAATGATTTTTGTCCCATTCCATCAGTGGAAAGGCCTGAGAATCAGTGGAATGGATGTAGGTAGGATGTTCTTGATTTTTTAGTGTTTGCAAGAGTAGGGGATGGATTTGGGTGTAATTTTGATGCTACCCTAGCCTAATATCATCATGTATTAGGCTTAGGAGATAGGTAGGCTTAGGGTTTTGTAGAGAAGTGATTTGGAGTTTGTTCCAATTGTTGGAAATTGTGTTTACAAACCCCATGTGGAATGTTGGATGCCTTGGAATGAACAGTGGAAGTTGGGAGATTGAAAACCATTTGGTTGCTTTGTTATTCAATCCTAATTAGGCCTAATTGGATCGTATCAATCCAATTTGAGGGTTTTGTTTCAAAGTAACCCTATCTAAAAATTTCATATTTTTTTAAGTGGCATAAATAGTATCTAGAATGGTGTTCAAATTCTGGTTTGAAGTCTGCTTAGAATTATGTGGGAAAACCCATGTTTGATGTACTACTAGGGGAATAGGAGGACTGTGAGAGAATACCACCAAGTTAGGGTTTTAGAATTGAAAAGTTTTTTTTATTTATTTTGAAGTCATCCACCCTACTCTGCATCATTCAAGCTTGTTATAGAAAGTTTTAGTTTCATTTTTTTTGTGAATTCAATGTGGAATGAAAATGAAAATTGTTGCAAAATGACAACCTAGAAAAGTTAGTTTGAAATACAGTTTTTGTTTCAATATTATAATGCAAGTTAATATGATGTATATGATATGAAAGATGACTAATTTTTTTATATTTTCATATTTAAATAATGAAAAATAATTCAATCCTAAAAACGTAGATAAGATGTAAATTTGAATGCAAAATAGACACCCAAAATGAGACCTAATTCAATGAAAATGAATGAAAATGAATGCAAGATCTAAATATAGGATGAAAATAACTCCAAAATCAAAAAATTACAATGCTCAAAAGGTTGGGTTCACCAAAATGAAATGAATGGAAAATGGTTCACCATCATGAAACAAAATTATGAACCAATTTCACTTTAATTCCATTCAATATGTGTGCTATAATGTCTAAATAAGAAACAAAAATAAAATATAACCAAAATAATTGTAAAAAGGAAGCTCTAAAAAGGGTCAAATGTTGTGTACCTTTCAGTAAAAGTTCTTTTTAAAACCTTACTAAGGACTCATTCACCCTATGGCGAATGGGTCTTGCCTAGATCTCTAAAAAAATTGTTTCTAGGTTATGTTTTTCAATGTTTTCACTCCCATATTCTATTTGGGCACTATCAAAAAGCCAAAAATAAATCATGTAGCTCACTTTCCATGATTTTTGCAAGAAAGATGAAAATTTTTACAACTTTGCAACTTTCTTCAATCTTGCTTTCCAAATAATCTTTAACCTAAAACCCACAATCACACATCAAAGAGAGAAAATTGTTGATTGTTGGGGAATAATGGGTTGCCTTGGTCAAACCCCATTTTGGTAATTAAACCTTGAAATAAAATGATGCATAAAGAATTATTAATGAACAAATGCAATGTCGTACAACTCAACACACCTTATTTGAAACCCTGGATAAATCTACAATATTGCATGAAGTGGCCTCAATGAATGTAGATCTTGATCATGAACTTGATTAGAAACATTGACCTTGAATATTCTTTGTAGATCTTCAATGCTACATCAACACATTAACCCAAACAACATTTTTGATGTACTAAATCTTTGACATGACAAATGGAATCTTGATTGTTGCAATAATCTTCAATAATCTTCGCTTGAATTCCTTAGGAATCCTTTTCAATGCTCCTATAATTCTCTTGTGAAAATTAATTGATTGCTTGAAAGTCTTAGGATACTCTCTTGAAATTATCTGGTGAAACTAAGTGAAATAACCTTGTATTTATACATAAATTAAGATTAATTCCTGAAATTCAAATATCACAAGCCAACATTGAATTATAAATTTTAAATCATTAAAATACCACTAAAACCATATTTCAAAGAGGGGTTTTAAGTCTAAGTGAGGACCCATTCTCCATGTGGTGAATGGGTCATAGTTCACTCACCTAGGACACACTTTGGAAAATGTGAAATATTATGTGAAAATAGGGTCTTGGGACCTAGTCAGGACCCATTCACCATGTGGTGAATGGGTACTAGGTCACCTACCTAGGACACACACCTTCTAAAATTAAGTGTTGTGTAATGACATTTATGAATGTTGGGTTTTATCTATTGGAATTTGTAATTAATTAGTCTTGGATTTGAATTAAAGGGGCCAATTAAGGAAAATTAACCTCAATTAATTAATAAAGCCCTAGTTTAGTGTGAAAGTGTAAAGGCACACTTTACAACACCCTAAATAAGCAATAATTAAGTCCATTTAGTTTAAAAGGACCATAAACTTAATGTGAATGTGTAAAACACATTACAATGCTAAATCAAGGCAACATTAGGTTCATTTCAATATTAATTATTCCAAAATTAAGTGAAAAAGGGATACTTTTTTTGTTAATACAATATGTACAATGAAAAATTCCTATTTGGAGAGGGTGCTAATAGACCTAGAGGATTAGATAGGTATTCCTTTGCCTGATCAAATGCTTTTTCACATGATTGATCTCATTCAAAGATGACATTTTTTAAAATAACATGTGATAATGGATGAAAATTATCTGTTGAAACATCAAAAATTGTCACTCTATGTTTTAGGAGATAGAACCACCAATTTCCTTAAAGTTTGATTCAAGGAAACCTTAGAGATCTCAATCTTGGGATGGAAATGAGGGTAAGAGATCTGCAATAAGGTGTCCTAGGTGTGTTACTAAAGACTAAAATGGGGTTCACCACCAAGCAAAGGATTTGAAAGAAATAAATGCAAGGATATGTAAACCTAACTATGCAACTCAAGATATGAAGCCAAAAATCAATAGAATGAATTGAGAAGGGACAGAGGGACACCTGGAAAATTGAAGAATCTTGAAAATAGGTTTTCACTCCCCAAAATATGACTTTAGATGTACACTGGGACTCATACTAGTAGGGGTGATTTAGTCCCAATTTAGGGTTTTGGGCCATAACTAAAATATGGAATTGCTAAATCAGGATCTACAAAAAATGCCTAAAAATAGATATTATACTATGACTCATGTACCACAAGTGATTTAGTCCCAATATTAGGGTTGATTTGAAACTCTAATATCATCTAATATTCTCTTGTAGCTTCTCTCCTATCAAATCTCTAGAGTCTAAAACACTGAATTACAACTTGTAGGTGACTTTTTGTGATCTTGAAATGTAGATGACAACTTTGACAACTTGACAACTTTTCTCCAATCTTGCTCTTCAATGGATCTTCAACCTAAACCACCTATATTTGCAATCACACATCAAAGAGAGGGAAAAAAAATTTAGTGGATAGGGTTTTTCCTTGGTCAAACCTCATTTTGGTAATCAAACCTTGAAATGAATAGAAATAGAATGAAGGAATGATGAATGAACAAATAAGCTATGTTGCAACTCACCAAACCCTTGGAATAAAGGCTGCAATATTGTAAGTAATGGATAGCATGAATGTAGATCTTGACTTTTTATTGTGTGATATGGATCTTTAATTGAATGCTTGCTTGAATGATAAGAATCTACATCACAAATGTTAGCTCAAAAACAAACATGATGTGTGATGACTTTTGCATGATGCTTGATTCTTGAATAATGCTCCAAAATACTTGATAATAATTCTTGAATGCTCTTGAATGCTATTGTAAACTCTATTGATCACCAATTTTTTATAATGCTTTATCTCAAAAAGTGCTATATTGTTTGTTAACTTGCTAGGAGAAAATATGTTAAATAACTTGTATTTATAATTGTTTGTGCCAAATTTCTAGAAATTACATCACTACAAGCCGACATTAGATCTAGGAGAATAAAATATCACCAAAATTAGAATTCAAAATATTTTGAAGCTAAGTGGGACTCGTATGCCAATTGTAGTATATGAGTCCTAGTAGGTTAAGCTTGGGACACAAATTTCAAGAAAGGTTAAGTTTAATGTGAAATTCACGACTAGGCCTCGAATCTTAGGTGGGATGCATACACCTATTTGGTGTATGAGTCATAGATCACTAAATCTAGGCCATACAATCCAAAATTATTGAATTATGAGTGGTTATTTGATATGTCAAGATTATCCTAGGAAAGATGCATTAAATAAGGCTTGTGGATGCAAAATAGGACCAAATAAGGCATAAAGAAGCCCAATTTTAGCAGGGAGAGCCCAAACAAGTGTGAAAATGTAAAGGGATACATTTTTCTACACTAAATTTATCCCCCACTTTAGTGAGGGGAGGAACTTGCTTCAAAATCACACTAAATTAGACAAAACACATCAAATTGGGGTCCAAGTATACCAATGCTAGTAAGATAGGATGACAATGATCAAGAGGGATAATTAAGCCCCCAGGATCAAGATCCTATATAAAACCAACATATGCACAAAATAATACACATTAAAATTATGTAAGGAGCAACAAAAAAGCACAAGTGTACACTACCAAAGACAAAGAGAAAGAAAAATAAAAATAAAAGGGGTGGATCAAGCTTCGACCATTTGTCATGTACTTTGTGGATTAGATCTAAGTTGTTTTTATAAGAACTTTTACAAGTGGAACATGATGTCCACTATGCAAACTAAATGCATGCTCATAAGGGCTACTAGAACCTCAAGCCATCCACTAGGTGAGCCCCAGTGAAACACATATGCACACGGCCAACATGTGCTCACATAGAAAATAAAGTGGCTATTGGAAAGTAACACCTAATTTTGGGTCTCGTATGCACAACCATACCAAAGTTATACCATGGAATAACTTTGATAAGGCACCACACAATACAAATAGTAGGATTCATGAGGCAAGAAAAGCTTGGTATGCTTGACACCCATGAACAAACAAGATGGGACTATAGGAAAACAAAGTGTGTTATGTAAGGTGGCCATAGAGAAAATATTGTAAATGAAAAATTATTGTAAGGTACATTCAAAGGAATTTTTCTTAGTTCATGTAAGGTCTTAACTTAGGGAATATTGTTCCTAATGTCTCCAAGAGAGGACCAATTGAAGAACAAAATATTTGCAACTTAGGGGATGTAGTGTGTAGCATCAAGCCACTAAGAGGAATATAATATTCTAAGAGTTGAGAGACATCACACCCAATATCACCACAAAGTGAAAGATGTAGTGCATTAATTAAGAATATTGCACAATGGAACATGAGTTGCAAAAGAATAATGTCAATGTATGCCCCCACTTTAAAGAAATTTCTACACACCATGCTATGAGTAATTAATTTAAAGTAGCAAATGATAAATGATAACAATAAAGAGGACATAAGAGATTATTTGGAAAGCCCTATGCCAATTCTTATGATTCCAAATTAAGCTACATCATGAAAATGGGTTACCCACAAAATGAAATCACAAAAATACATAAGGGATTCATGAATTTTGGGTCAGTATGACTTTGCTACAATGTTTTAGAGAGCTTGAAACTATCATCATTCACAAAACACTCATGGAACAAGAAGAATGATACAAAGAGAGTAAAAAAAAGAAAATATTTCAGGTCGACATGGAAGAGACCTAAATTTATCGGCGCCTTGCATCATCCCCAAAAGGAAAACACAAGAATAAGAAAAGATAACAAAAAAAATTTGGGTTAGCATGGGAGAGACATGAATGTATCGACACCTTGCGTCATCCCCAAAAGGAAAACACAAGATGAATGAAAGATAAATTCTTATAAAATAGAGAAGAATGTAGGTATAAATAGAGGAATATCAAAAGAGAGAGATACATCAAACATAATAGTACGAGGTATCACATTACACACATGTTGTCACATAAAAGAGACATGAAAAATAAAATAATGCAAGAGACTAGTAAGGCACATGCAAGTCATCTACATCCCAATCTTTTTTATCATATACGGAAGGCAGACAACTAGCCAAAGGGACAACAAGTGCCAAACTAGGGTCATTACCAAGTTTAACACTCTTCCTAGGAGAATTATCATTTAATCTCATAGAAGAGGAAACCAATGTATTCAATTCATTATGCAATTCTTCATCAATTTTAGCAACCTCATCATCATCATCTAGGTTAATCACAATAGAAGGTCAAATGATAGTGTCCAAAGATGGGTTTAGCTCTTGTTACAATTGCTATATAGGATCTTTTTGTTGTGGAAAAGAGGGATATTCATCATGTATTTATTTATTTAGGTTTAGATGTTTATTTTCTATGTTACTTTCTTTATTTAACCTTTGAGCAAGGGCACGACATCTATGCCTATTCTGTCTAGCATTTTTGTTTCTTTTAGTATGATTTTCAAGTTGTGTTTGTGTAGGATCAAGTTTATCAACCATAGGTTTCTTTTCTTCCCTAAGGGGAGGAATGAAAGAAACCATGGGTGGTTGTTCAACCAATTTCTCTTTAGCTTTGTAAATTTGTTTTATCTTAGGAGGTGTGATAGGATTTATTTGAACAATGCTATTAAATTTCCACAATCCATATTATCAAACAATTTTTATACTTCAGGATTAGATTGTGTGCCAATTTTTGAATCAACATTTCGAATCACACTCCATGATCCATCATCAGGATATAAAGCTCAAGGATTTCTTTGGTTATCTCTTGGTCTTTTGTAGGAAATGCGTAAATGATTTTTCTTATGTTGGTCTTGGTCATTTGGAATTTTTTTAGGTTCAATCATAGTTTTTTCAAGGATAGGAGGCTGAATCATGGGTTGAGGCATTTTTCTAAGGGGTATTTTTTCTATGCATTTTTCCATAAACTTTTGATAGGATTTGAAAAATAAGTCTTCACAAGGTTTAATAGGTTCCATAGGCTTGGGACAAAAGAAATCCAATGAAAAGTTCCCATGGGAAGATAGAGGATTAAAGCCACTATGGTGCATAGTAAAGATTTCATTGTCAAAGGGAATTTTTAAACATTTATGCACAATTGACGGGACAAATTCCACGGAGCATAGCCATGGATAACCAAGCTGCACATGAAATTGATCTAACATCGAGATGATGGATAATGAGACATCTAGTTATTTTGGTCCAACTTTTAAAGGAAGGGCAATTGATCCCATTGTAGGGAAAGAAAAACCATTATGTATTTTTATCCATGCTTTCGATTTATCATATGTTTCTTGATAGAGTTCATGCATAAGTAAGAATTCTTTAGTGATCACATTCTCTCCATAGATAGGATCAATTAATATCCCATTAGTGGACTTATCATTGATTTGGCCAAATATGTAAAGAGGACCATTAGGTGCATTTCTAATTATATCTTTAGATGAGAAATCAATCTCAAAAAGATTTTTAGTTCAGCCCTTGCGAGGTAGAATTTTGATCAATCCCACCATATTATCCACATGACTTTGTTCATCAGTATCCATGTTGTTATCATTTGTGTCAACATTCATCACATCATTCTTCTTAGTTTCACTAGCTTTTATGAATGAAATATCATGGTTTGGCATAGGTTTGGTAAAGATTTGCAATTTTTGTTTAGGAGGGGCAACAAATTTATTTCCTTGATCATTAACACCTCCAATTTGAAGTCGACTAGAATCAATGAGGTCTCACACAAGATGTTCAAGATGCTTACAATGTTTTGTATCATGTCCATTTTTTCAATGATAATGGAAATAAGAATTTAATGTAAAGTTCAAAGCTAAAGGCTTATTACGATTGAGAGTTTTAACTAGAGGTAAGGTGATCATTTTCTATTCTAAAAATTGTGACATTGTGTTGTGGAGTGTATTGGGTAAGGGAGTAAATTTTCTAGCCAGATCCCCAAATGTGAAAGGAGTTGTCTTCCTTATAGAAGCCACTTGGGTGTCAACATGTTGAGTTGGTTGAGGGGTGTTGATTTGAAGGAATCCTTTATTCTATTTTCTAAAATGTTGATAATTTTTTTGGTTTTAGGATTCATACTTCTCAGGATGGCTACAGGTGGATTTTCTTTCACAACTACTAATCGAGTTTTGACAATCACAAAGGGAAGTACACAAGTGTATGAAGGAAGGAAAATTCATCATGCTAATCTTATCTTGTATCTTAGTTTGTAAGTTCTCAATGAACATTCATTGAAGGTGAGGATTGGGAATCTTTACATTGATTTGGGAATAAAGAATTTGGTAGTGTGAAATAAAATCAATAACCTTTTCATCATATTTTTGCTTGCATCTCATCAAATCAACTAAGGTTATCTTAGGAGTCATGTGCACTTGGAAATGGTTTATAAATTCCTCAAAAATTTCATTGAATGAATGAATTGAGTTATTTGATAATGAAGAAAACCATTCTAAGGTGGTATCTTTCAAGGATCTAGGGAAAAGCTTAGCTAAGAGCTTATCCTCAAGGAAAAAATCACTACATAAAGTAGTATAAGCAGAAACACAGATAGAAGGATTTTATTTCCCCCCATATTTCTCAAATCTAGGAATCTCTATACCTTGTGGTATTGGTGTTATCAATATCTCAAATGATAAGGAATTTATTTTGACACAATATGTAGGTTGGTCATTTTGATGTTGGTTTATGGTGGAAATTTGTTTTTGAAGGGATGAAACATTTTGCAAAAATTGGTTAAGAATGGTGTCATTGGTTGTATTTTGAGATGGAGGTGAATATGGTGGAGGTGTATATGTGTTTGAGAGGGAAGTGAATGGAATGATTATGGTAGTTAAAGTGGTAGGAGATATGACGTGCGATACCATGAAGGTACAAGGACTGCTAACAGAAATACCTAAGGTAGGAAAGATATTACTGGTAGATTGCATTGTTGTTGTAACTTGAGGGTTGGTATAGGTAGCAATAGAGGAAATGGTTTTAGGAGGAGGAATTTGAGTTCCTCCTTAACTCTAGACATTGTCTGAAGGTAAAGCACAACTAGTTTTTGACATAAGATGTTTTCCAAAACTCTAAGCTAGGTTATGCACAAGTTCAACTCCTTCTTCACTTTCAATCATGTGATGTATGTTATCTATGGTAGGAATAGCAGTGGATGAAATTTTTTTAGTACTTAGTTGATGTTGTAGGTTTGCTAAGTTTCATGGTTTTGGATTATGTTTTCTTGTAGTCTAATACTAGCAACCATTGTTTCAACACTTTTCACACTACTTGAAGGAAAAGAGTTTTTAAGGGTATGGTCCATATCTAATGTACTAGTGTCAGCACTAGTAGTGAAAGAGCTAGATAACCCAAGATCCATGATGATTGTGCTATCATGGGATGACATGAGTCTTGAACTTTTTCTAACTATAGTATTAGCAATATGACACCAAGTTGTAAAGATCATGCAAGGGACATTCAATGAATGCAAGGTAAATGCAATGAACACAAGATAAACTATATTATTTAATTTTGATTCTTATGTTTACAAATGAAATTGAAATGAAACTAAATTAAGCTATGACTAAATGAAATGAATGAAATAGAGACTCTACAAAATGAAACAAAAATCTAACAACAACAAATAGAAGCATAGAAACAAGATTTTCAATACTATAGAATGCAGTTTCAGATCTGACATAGGACTAAATCACCTAGAGGGGCATATGAGTCTCAGTTTGGGTTTTTTAGGGATTCAAATGCTATAAAATAGTCCACAAAAAATACCCAAAAATTAGGTAAAACAACCTACAATGGGACTAAAACGTCCAGAGGGGCATATGAGTCCCAAATTAGGATTTTTGCACCAATTTTAGAAAACTTTGAGTGAATATTAGGTTTTTTGGTTTGAATGATGTCTATAAAAAGTGAAATTACAAATTTTAAGTAAAATTTAATGATGCAAGATAAAAAAAATGCAATCTATATGCACTTCCAGTAATGCAAGATTTAGAAACCCTAGATGCAAATTAACTAATGCAAGACCTAATGCAAAGTTAATGTAAGCTAGATATAGGATTATGATGCAATCCAAGTCATAAAATAAGGTGTTCGAAAGACTAGGTTCACCAAAATGAAACATAAAAAACAACTCTCTATGTTTTAGGAGATAGAACCACCAATTTCCTTCAAGTTTCATTCAAAGAAACCTTAGAGATCTCAATATAGGGGTGTAAATGATGGAAAGAGATCTGAAATAAGTTGTCCTATGGGTGTGATTAAATACTAAAAGGGGTTCACCACCAAGAAAAGACTTGCAAAGAAATAAATGCAAGGATATGTAAACCTAACTATGCAACTCAAGATATGAAGCTAAAAATCAAAAAGAATGAACTGAGAAAGGAAAAAGGAGCACTTGGAAAACTAAAGTAGCTCATAACAAGGTTTGAACTCCTAAATTTTTTGAATTTAGATATACACTAGGACTCATACTCCAGTATGGGTGATTTAGTCCTAGTTTAGGGTTTCAGGTAGGAATCAAAATCTAGAATTGCTAAATCAAGATCTATAGAAAATTCCTAAAAATAGGTATACTAGGACTCATATGCTAGAAATGGTGATATATTTTGAGTATCAAGGTTGATTTGAAACTTTTATATCCTCTAATTTTCTCCTATAGCTTCTCTCCTATCAAATCTATGAGTCTAAAATACTAAATTGCAACCTGTAGGTGACTTTTCATGATCTTGCAATGTAGATGACAACTTTGACAACTTGACAACTTTTCTCTAGTATTTCTCTTTAATGGATCTTCATCCTAAACCACCTAGATCTACAATCACATCAAACAGAGGTAAAAAAAAAAAATTGTTACTAGATAGGAGTTTTCCTTGGTCAAACCCTATTTTGGTAATCAATCCTTGGAATGAATAGAAATAGAATGAAGGAAAGGTGAATAAAAAAATAAGCTATGTTGCAACTCACCAAAACCCTAGAATAAAGGATGCAATATTGTAAGTAATGACTATAATGAATGTAGATCTTGAATCTTTATTGTGTGATATGGATCTTGAGTTTCATGTTTTCTTGAATGATAAGAACCTACATCACAAATTTTAGCTCAAAAACAAACACGATGCATGATGACTTTGACATGATACTTGATTCTTGAATAATGATCCAAAATGCTTGATAATCACTCTTGAATGCTCTTATAAACTCTCTTGATCACCAATTTATATAATGATTGATCTCAAAAAGTGCTAGATTTCTTGTTAACTTGCTAGGATAAAATATGTGAAATAACCTTGTATTTATACTTGTTTATACCAAATTTCCTAAAATTACAGTTGACACTACAAGCTGACATTAGACCTAGGGGAATAAAATCTTACCAAGAATTTGAATTCAAAATAGGTCCAAGCTATGTAGGACTCATATGCCATTTGTGGCATATGAGTCCTAGTAGGCTAAGTTTGGGACTCAAATTTCAAGAAAGGTTAAGTTTAATGCTAAATTCAGGACCAGGTCCTAAAAATTAGGTGGGACCCATACACCAAAGGTGGTATATGAGTCCTAAATGACTAAATTATGAGTGTTTATTTGATGTTTCAGGATTATCCTCAGAAAGATGCATTAAAATAAGGCTTCTGGATGCAAAATAAGACCAAATAACGCATAAAGAATCCCAAATTTACCAAGGAGGGCCCAAAAAGTGTCAAAATGTAAGAGGGATACATTTTTCTACACTACATCTTCTAATTAGGAAATCAATCATTTAATAGCATGGAGTGTCCCTTGTAAGATGTGAAGCTATGTGAGGTTCCTAGTAGGTAGAATTTCTATGATTTGTTTTACTTTAGTTTGATCTACCTCAATGCTATGTCTAGAAACAATAAACCATAGCATATTACCTAATGTGACTCTAAAGACACATTTCTTCAGGTTTAATTTAACTTTATATTCTCCAATCCTCTGAAATATTGGTAAAAGCAAGAAGATGTGTCCACTTCTCGTGGAATTTTTGGACTTAGCCAAAAATTCTTGATCGTGGAATTCAAAAAAGGAATCTCCTTTTCTAAAACAGGATCCCTTTTCACTTAAATATCATGTGACAAAGTTTGAAATGGGATCCCATTTAGTGGTTGGATCCTGAGCCAAGGATCACAAAAGGAGATTCCTTTCACCATGAAATGAGATCTCATTTTATAATAATCAAGACCCCATTATATACTAAACAATACCCTGTTTTGTAAAAGTATTTATTTTTTAAGAAAGGAATGTGTGTTCATTTTCACTAGTGGCCAAAGTAGAACTATAATAGGAACCTAAGTAGGAGCAAAATTTTTGGCCATCAAATAGTCTAGGTAAATTTATCTTTCCAGGTTTTTTTTGTATTTTTGTATTTATATTTACATTTATTTTGTGTATTTTTTAATTTGTGTATTTATTTTTTGTTTCAATCAACTAGCCATTCATATGAACCCTATATTCAACTGAAACAAAAAAAAAAATTACCCCTGAATTGAAACAAAAAATTTAACCCTACACAAAAAATATGAACCCTAAACTAAGATGATCACACCTGCAAACCACTATTGAGTCATTGAAAACAAGTTTTAGTTACTATCTAATGGTAACTAGATTGTCATTTAATAGTAAAAGAAAAAAAAACTATTTGCATTTCTTTATGTTTTAACTCTATATGCAAATATTTTTGAACCATAGGAAATAGGGTTCCACCTTTAGAGAGATGGAACTAGGAGGGCCTATTTCACTCTTAGTTCATTAAAAGAAACCAAGATCCCTCAGCCAATTGACTTGATTGAGGAATGGACTAAGGTTAATATGGTTTCCTTAGGTGTGATTAAAAGGGGGTTCACCACTAAGAAAATTCTTAGGTTGAAATGAAAGAAATATGCAAATCTAGCTATATGACCTAGAAAATGGAACTTGAAATTAGAATTTAATAAACAAAAAGACACAAAAAAGTACTTGGAGGAATGATGTAGTAAAAAAAAGGTCTCAAACCCTAAAATTGATGTACACTAGGACTCATACACTAGATTGGGCTATTTAGTCCCAGTCTGGGGTTTTTGGGAAGGATCTAGAATCTCTTAGTGACTATTTAGGATCTACAAAAGATTGGCAAAAAGGCAGTAGAGGGACTCATTTTCCTCGAAGTGTTCCAAGGGTAGAATCTTGAACCAAAACTTTGTGAGCCTCTGAAGATGGATTAAATACACACTTTCCCACTGGTTTCTATTGGGAAAATGTGTCTCAACCTTGCTATTTTATATGGCTTATTTTTTATAGGATGTATGTTGGTATGTGTTGAGTGATCTTGAAAATAATATACATTTGTAATGAATCATGGGGTTCCCAATGAAATTTCAAGGTTTTCCTATTGACATGTCAAGGTTTTTTCTTGCTGACATGTCAAGATTTTTTCCCACTAACACGTCAAGGTTTTTTCTTGCTAACACATCAAGGTTTTTCTATTAACATGTCAAACAAAAAATGAACTTGTAAAACCCTAATTCTAGAAGGTTCCAAAAAGCTTGTTATAAGTGGCTTGGATATATGTAGATGGAATGTATTATGATATTATGATAGTAGTTGTGTTGTCTATTGATCTTTTGTGGTGATACTCCTATGAGAAGCTTGCTCTGCAAGTACATTGTAATGTTTTGATTTCTAAATAATATGTTGGGCTACTTTTGGACTATGGAGATTTTCTCTTGAAAGGGTTTTCCCCACATAAATCATTGCATTGTGGTATGCATGATATATATTTTTATTTCTATTTAAGTTTTTATAACTGTTAAAGATATATAAAAGTTTTGCATTATTCTCCTCTCAAGATTAGTGTAGGAAGTTGTTATGCTACCTTAGCTTCCTTACAGTTTCATGTTGATAGGTTGGATATCTTGCTCTAGCTATGAGTTTCCATGAGTCTTGATAAATTTTTATGATAACTTTGACAACTTTTTCAACTTTTTCTTTTTGGTACTTTTGAAGGCTTCAAATCTACTTTTTTTTTCAACCTATGAACCTGCAATCACAAATCAAAGGATAGAAAAATGTTAATTAAGAAATGGGGGTTTTCCTTGGTCAAACCCCATTTTGGTAATCAACCCTTAATGAGAGATGAAGTGTGAATGAAATGAAACATGAAACATGAAATGAAACAATAGAACCTTGTTTGAAATCTTGTAGATCTACAAACAAGCATGAAGTAGCCTCAATGGATGTAGATCTTGATCATGATTCTTGATGAAATATAATTCCTTTGAATACTTGAATTGATCTTGAATAATGAATCACAACATTAGCTCAAAAACACATGCATGATGCACTAAATCTTTGACATGATGCTTGAATCTTGAATGTTGCTCCAATGCTTAATTATTTTCTCTTGAATTCCTTCTTGAATACTCTGTAATGCTCTACAATGCTCTTTTGAAATCTTAGGATGCTTCACTCAAAATTTCGAGGTGAAACTAAGTTAAATTATCTTGTATTTATAATTATTTATGCCAAATTTCATAAAATTACAGCACTACAAGCCGACATCAGATCTAGGAGAATAAAATCCCACCAAGAATTTGAATTTAAAATAGGTCCAAGCTAAGCAATAATCATATGCTAGTTAGGGTGTATGACTCCCAGTAGCTTAGGCCTATGAAATAATTTTCAAGAAAAGTTAATTTCTATGAAATATTCAAGATTGGGCCCCAAAACTTAGGTGGGACTCATATTCCTAAGGTGGTGTATGAGTCCTATATCACTAAATCTAGGACAATAACCCCAAAAACATTTCATTATGATTAGTCATTTGATAAGTGCCATGATTGTCCTTGGAAAATACATTAAATAAGGCTTGCAGATACCAAATAAGGTCAATTAAAACATAAAGAAGTGCAATTAATTAATAGAGCCCTAGATTAGCATGAAAGTGTAAAGATACACTTTACAACACCCTAAATAAGGCACAATTATGTCCATTTATTTTAAAGGGTCCCTAAACTTAATGTGAATGTGTGAAGCACATTACAACACTTAAATCACAGAAAAATTAGGCTCATTTTAATATTAATTATTCCCAAATTAAGTGTGAAAAAGGGATACTTTTTCCTACGCTACAATTTTAAAATTAGATAATACTTAATTTCTTTAAGAAAAAAAATGTATTTTTATGAGTTTATTTCATTCCATCATTTAGCACTTATTATTAATTATTTAATCTAGCAACATACAACTAGAATTTATATAACATGGCATTGATGTGTACCCATGTACAATCACATACTCTCTAACATATTAATAAACATATAGTTTTCTATCAGCATAATCCTTGAATCTCCTTTAGGTGCAAGTTCTAGTATATATTCATTTTCATAATTGTAATCCCTATGAGGTTGAACTAGATAAGTTGAATTATGAATAATATAGAATTATTCAAACCTATAGACAAATTACTTAGTTTCACATTAAAATATAAAACTAGAATAGAATATTTATTTATTTTCTTTGATAAATATTTTAATTAGATTGTGTGTAATCATAGTTATCTTCCTCTATTATCACAATATATGTAAACCTCCATCACTTTTATGACTATTCTTGGTTAAACCTTGATTAGGATTGTCATTCAACCTTCTGTGTTGGTATCTTCTAGTATTAGCATTTTTGACATCTTCCTTTAATTTTCACTATACCCTTCCTAAGCTTCCATATTTTGTAAACCTCAAAATAAAATCCCTATAAAAGATCACACTTCATCACCATTTCTAATCATTTATTCATGAAATTTCATATCATATTTAGATATCTCAAGCATGCACACTTTTACAGGACAACAAGAAGTGTGGATTCACCTTCTTCACCACCATGGTCTTTTTGATCTATCCACATATTTTGGAAAACACTATGGGTAGGTACCTCATCATGGTGTTAAATGATCTTCCCTTTTGTCATAGGACCATCAATTACTTACACATGTGCACCAATATCTTCCATAGATATCAACCTATCTTCCCATTGTACATGTCTTCATTTATCATCATGTGGGATACTACTAATTACCATAATAGATTTTTTTCCCCATATTTGTTGTAATACCTAAACTCAACAATGTAACAACCATGCATTTCCATAATATTATCATTCCCTACATATACCTAGTCCATATCATTAGGATCACACATTGGATCCAAGATAGATGAATAAAATTGATAGAAACCATGATCTTGGAATATATGTTAGCATGATCATATTGATAATGGAGCATCTAATACTCCCTCATCAAATATGATTTTTCATTGAGCTTATCCTCCTCAACATCATCCAAATATTGAAGTCATTTTCAAAGAGAGGATTATCTCTACACCAATAAGGATTAGAATTTATATTACCTAGTGAGTTTTCATGTTCATCATAAAGGATATTCGTCTTATGTTCTCCTTACTATAAATTATTCTACCTCCTCATTACAAAAATATATATTGATTAGGTTTAACATACTAAAAATTATTATTACAATGATTTCAAGAGAATAGAGATATAATTATATATAACATTTACACTAGATCAAAAAATGACATATTTGAATGTTGTTTTTGAGAAATCTTCCATAATTTTTTTTAATACTCTAAAAAAAATATATATTTTCTAGTATTCACATCATCAAACTCTTCACATGAGGAAGAAAAATACAAATTATATTTATAGGAGATATTAGAGATAGTAGATACGTAATAAAATTAATAGTATTCATAATGAGGGAAGAAATTAAACTCATAATGTACATGTAATTTTATTCAAGTTTCTCAAATTAAGTGTTTACAAATATATCCTTTTCCTCTTGATTCATGGAATTTACATCAGGTGGATCTTTACATATTTCAAATTAAAAATATATTCTTCAAGGGATATTATATATTGGTTTATGGAATTAGGTCAAGGATGAACTATTTTAGGACTAATAATGATTAAATTGAATTAACAAAATTTGATATACTCCAAAACTAGGAAAAATATAGAAAGATATTTAAAATAGGAATACATATAAATACCTAAAAAAAAATCATACTAAGATCATACTTGGATTAAAATGAATGTGTTAATATATGAATATTTAAATAATGAAAATGGAACAAAGGATGTCTAGATGAAATTGAAAATTTCATAATCCTCACGTAGGTAAACCTACACAAGAATATTCAAGAAATTTGGATATAAACATGTTTGGATACTAATACAATCTCATTTATAAAATAATTTCAATCAATTATGTAACATTAGTTTATATATTTTTCTATGATATTTTATCTTGATATTTATTATTCAATTCATAGATGCTCAATGCATTACCAAGGGTGAAAATCAAAGCTTATTATAATCACGTCACATGATTAATCTATTAATTAATTTTGAATCTTGTTTTCATTTCACCATCAATAGACACAAAAAATATATAATTTATATAGTCATAGTTTTAGTATCCACTTCTCATTGTGAAGATGGTTGAGGTGTGTTGAATTTTACACTAATATTGATGATGGAGTGTAAAATAAATAATATATAACTTTGAAATTTTCCCCTTACCCATGGATCCATATAGTTATGGCCAAACCTCAAAAACTAAACATGATACATTATACAAATTAATCAGTAATGGCTAGATTGATCATTCACATTTCATCAATTTTTATAAAGTTAGATGCTCAAAGTTTTTAAAATTTTATTAAAGATCTATATATATTAAACTTGACTTAGGAAAAATCATTCCAGTAAGGGGATTAAGGGTATTTGAGAAAATAAGATTTAAGGGGAAACTTCACTCTTCCTTATAAACAATTTAAAGTACTTCAAGCCACAAAAAATTACATGTTTAAGAGATAAATGAGCCTTACATATTTTTTCATTTGTATCATTAGATCATTCATATCATGGATTCAAGGTATTTATAAGAAATATAGCTTAAGGGGATTAAATTTACCTATAAATTTCCCTTTTTCGTCTACCTTTTAAGTTTGTTTTTTAGTATGTACATGTATTAAAATTACATAGTTACATCTTAAAATTTGAAATTTGTATGTATGCTCAAGTTGAATGATGTATACATCTATATTTATCCTAATTTTTCTTTTAAATAGTCATGTATGTTTAATTTAAATATTTCCTGTAATTTCTCAACATACATATAATATCTAGTTTTTAATATGTTTATTTATAATTTATATGTAGATTATTCAAAGTTAATTTTAAAATTGTTTGCTTATTATTTATATATGTGCAAATTGACCTTTATAGCGTGTTTAAATTTGATAACAAGGATTTTATCAATCCCCCACCTCCGCTCCCTCCACATCCACCCCCACCAAATCCACCTTCACTTCCACCCCCTCCACCTCAAAACCCCCCACCTCCCCCCCTAGGATTTGATGAGGCTCAGTTGCAAGCTTGGATTAATGGCAACATAAGATCCATAGAAGAAAAAATTAATGTAATTTGAAATGAACAATTCAGCCACCACACCTAATGTGTTTTGTATCTTTGATGCAAAACATTGTATATGTTGTTAGGTTCATTGATGTGGACTTAGAAATTTATCATGTATGGAGAGAGGATAGGAGATATTTTTATCTAGATGGACTTCTTATAAGGACCTCCTTGACATTAAAGTCTCAAAATCCCATTTAGCTCCATATTTTATCAACCTAATCACCAATTAACCAATTCTAGCAAACAAAAAAAGAATATCAATTAGGTGGTGTATACATCCATAGATGGCAACCAATTTTTGGGATTGGTGGTTGGTGGTATTTAATCATCCACCACTTGCTAGTTGTGATGTTCCTCTATATTTTTTGAGAAAATTATGTGGAGAGTTTGTCCTAGGTTTGAAGCCCAACTATTTTGATTTCAATTTATCCTAAGGAATTGGTGGCGGAATGCCAAAAGAGAGGTTTGGGGCATGGGTTGATCCCCAACAACCCATGCCTACTCAACCTCTTGTCAATCCTCCTTTTGTTTCCATTCTTGCACCCACCCAGCATCGTGCGATGGTATTTACACTAGGAGTGTTGAGTATGCTCTTGGATAACTTTGATGAGAAGACTATTGAGATGGAAACTAGGATTAGTGGGTGAGACCATGGAGGAAAATTAGGTGGAGTTGGTCCTAGTACTACTCCACATGCATTGATGCCTCATTTTTGTATGAGTTATAATTGATTATAATATGGACTGTATTAGGCTACATCCACTTTAGCTTCACATGAAGCATCTAATGATATCACTTCATATGTAGACTATCTATGTGTTGATAATCTCACCCTATAGATCATCCTACTACAAAGGCATATATATGCATACATGTTGAATTTATAACAATTTTAAGAACATTCTTTTAATGAACATATATAAAAAAATTACAATATTTTAACAATAATTTTTTTTGGTGTAGATGATGACCATAGGGACATCAACTTCTTTATTTGATAGATTTTTTTTTAGGTTGAAACATGTGCAACTTGACACACTATTTAGGGTATTTTGATTATTTTTTAAATATATTAAATAATTTTAACTTGATTTTAATTTGTAAATAATTCTTGAACATGTGTTAAATATTGATACTGGTTTAGGTAAGTCATCTAAATTCTACGTCGAATCCACTAGATAGTGTGTAGAGCACTCCTCCATTATTAGATGTCTCACATGAGCTACTCATATGTATATTGTTTTGAAAAACTATACTTATAAATTTGTACTTGGAATTCACTATATCAAATGTGCATGTACTTATATTAAAAATATATTTCTATGTAGGTAGACATGACCATTAGGATGGGTATATTACACACCCAATCAATCTAGTACAATTTCAAGGGCCAACTCCATTTCAGGTTGTTTAAAAAAAATTATATGTGTGCACAACTTGTAGGTATTTTAAATAGATTAAAATAAAAATTGGTACACTTGAATATATATTTTTTAACCTAATTTGTACATGTACTTTATTTGACATTGTACAACCTTTTTAGTGATACTTTTCATCCTGATGACACATACTACCTATACCAGCACATGCAAAGAAGAATGTCAAAGGAGATGACTAGCCTCATACGGTAATTTAAAATTTTGATTATATTTAAAGTCAATTGTATTATACATTGTGAATGACATAAAGTAAATTTTAATTGAGTATATGCTCATGTGTTAAATTATTTTTCTTCTATAGCATGAGATAGGTTTGTAGCAGAGCATGCAGAGCAAGACATTAGAGGAGATGAGTAGCTTCATACAGTAATTTATATGATTTTATAAATTAAATTGAATTAAATCATATAAATAAACATTTTAAATCTGATTTCAAGTTTCTTTCTCTTGTACAAATTGATTCAAATCATCCTAGCCCATGTCAATTGAAGAGGTCTCTTGATTTTAGGGATGATAGGAGTTAGACATATATATTTTTTAGTACATTCCACACATGGACTCTATCTTGATATGTTTTAACATATTTCATGGACCCTATATACATGTTTCAGTATTTTTATGGACTCTATGTACTATTTCATGGAATTTATTAATTTTAATATTTTATGTACAATTATCATTTTAGTAATTACTCATTTACATTTATGCATTTTGACTTGAGCAAATTAGTTAGAAATAATTTATTTCCATTAAAATTCATAACTTGAATCATATGATAAATGTGATCAATGTCTCATGTTCAATAACATTAGATAGATATAACTAGGATCTATGAATTAAGGTTTTAAGAAAAATTATGGCTTAAGGGGTCCTAATAGGATGACTTAAGGGGACCAAAGAATTCAAAATTTCCATTGGACATGTCATTTATTTTGATGCACTAATCAAAATAGTTATAATTTATGTAATCAAAAAAACTTTCATTTATGCATTTTAACTTGAGTAAATTAGTTAGATATAATTTATGTCCATTAAAATTTTGTCTTCAGGGGTCCTCGTAGGATCGATTAAGGGGTCCAAATAGAATGGATTAAGGGGGTCAAATAATTCAAAATTTTCTTTAAGGGTATCAAATAATTCAAAGTATATATCATGTTTAATCACATTAGATAGGTATAATTAGGATCTATGAATGAAGGTTCTAGGAAAAATGATGGCTTAAGTTGTCCTTGTAGGATGGCTTAAGGGATCCTAATAGGATGACTTAAGGGGATCAAAGAATCCAAAGTATGTATCATGTTTAATCACATTAGATAGATATAATTAGGATCTATGAATTAAGGTCCTAGGAGAAATGATGGCTTAAAGGGTCCTCATAAGATGGCTTAAGGGGTCCTAATAGTATGGCTTAACGGGATTAAAGAACCCAAAATATGTCTCATTTTCAGTCACATTAGATATATATAATTAGGATCTATGAATTAATGTCCTAGGAAAAATGATGGCTTAAGGGATCCTCATAGGATGGCTTAAAGGATCCTAATAGGATAGCTTAAGGTAATCAAATAATTCAAATTATGTTTCATGTTCAATCACATTAGATACATATAATTAGTATCTATGAATTAAGGTCCTAGGAAAAATGATGGCTTAAGGGGTCCTAATAGGATTTATTAAGGGGATAAGAGAATTCAAATTATGTCTCATGTTCAATCGCATTAGATAGATATAATTAGAACCAATAAATTAAGGTCCTAAAAAAATTGATGGCTTAAGGGGTCCTAGTAGGATGGCTTAAGGGGCCCTAATAGGATGTCTTAAGTAGATCAATTTTTGGGGAATTTTTCCAAGGAAACCAAATTTAATAGTAGTATACATTCAAATTTTTAGTTTCAAAGTAGGAAAACATACACATAATGAATAAAATATATTGAATGTCAATTTTTATATATAAAAGTGTAGAGTAATTGTGTATTTGAATATACAAATTTGGCATATATGCCAAATCAAAATAATATTTACAAAATGTGGCATATACCATATCAAGGTCTATATATAATTTACGTCTCAAATAGCTATGCCATGTCAAAAAAATCCAAAACTTGTGGTGGATCATCAAAAGGTAGCCTCTTCATGCCACTTGATATCAAAATGACAATAATTCAATTTTAACTATGGGTCTCAAATTATGTGATGAATGTGATAATGGCTTAAGGATACAAACTAACAATATGCCAATTTTAGCTATGTATGCAAGCAGTATGAAATTATATCATCAAAACATACATTATTTAAATATATTAAATTATATAATATATACTTACATGTATTTACAAGTAATATATTGTAGGTCATCTACATCCTCTTTTTTTGTCTCAAAGTATGTGATGAATGTTATTATGGTTTAAACATATAAAATGAAAATAAATCAATTTTAACTATGTATATAAGCAATATAAATATCATAAAAACATACATTATTTAAATATATAAAACTATATAATATGCACTTACCTATATTTACAAGTATTCATTGTAGGTCATCTACATCCTTTCTTTTTCTCTCAAAGTATGTGATGAATGTGATGATGAATTAATGATACAAATTGACAATAAATAAATTTTAACTATGTATACAAGCAATACCAATGTATAGCATCAAAATATGTATTAAATACATATATAAAACTATATTTATACTTACCAGTATCTACATATTCCATTGTACCATCTGCATCCTTTTTTTTTTAAATGCATCTATGATTGTCTCATGTTACTCCATAGAAATTTTCCACAACTCTTTATTAGCAGGTCTCCCAAGATATCTCACTAGTTTTATATTTGTTTCCACCACCAAATGTGAGTAGTGTATAATATTCTTATGTGCTTCATAATTTTTGAATGTAGGAAAACCATTTTTCCTTGTTAGATATTTTTTGTAGCCAAGTACCAACAACCACCACTAAACCTATTGGAGAATGATATCCATCATCATCTTATCAAGTTTTAATTAACTTATGTTTAGTCTCTATACATCGATCCAACCAATATTATGTTTCATCTTCATTCTCCTCATGTACAACAACATCATACACATTCTCTACAAACAAAATTTAATTCAATAACTTGTGTGACATATAATTTGACCAATATACATGTACATGCATTCATATATATAATTAAATATATTAAAAAATAGTAATCAAGTGAAATAAAATGAAATAAATTCAATTAAATTACCTTCTTGTACAAGGTCTGAAGTATAGTCATAGTCATTTGATGTAATTGCTTGATCATTATCTTAAATTATTGTTTCATTGATCATTTGTTTGTGTAGATGTCAATGATCTTTTCTTCCACTCTTCAACCTTTTTTGTATTCTCACATGCTTCCCGATATCCTAAAATAAAAAACTAACAAAAACATGTAAGTTCCCTTGTCCAAATAGTCTATTTGCTTGCATTCAAACTCTTAAATGAATTCCATTTAATAGATCCACTAATTGTCTCACAATCAAGTCTAGATAGAATTTTCTCTTCTTCAACCAACCAAAAGAATCATCAAATTGTGGAGTTCTTGTTTGATCCTAAAGATAATTTTATATTGCACCAATCCACAATCAAATGTGCATCTTTAAATTTTATTGCATCCTCAAATTTCAATTGTTCTCTAGCAAGAATTATTTTAACACGTGCACCAACTCCATCTTCAAAAGAACTCCACATAGGTTGGATATTATTTTTTTAACCCTACTAAACCTTTAAAATTCAAGCTTTCTTGAAATGTCTCATACTATTATCTACCTATATTAAATATTCTATCATTTGGACTCCACTTTCTCTTAAATTTGTATTAAATATATTGAAACAATATTGAACAAACTCTAAAGAATGTAACTAGTTATCATTCAAATAGAAATGATACTCCTTCAAAAAAATTGTAGCATCCTTCGTACTATCATCTCCATGTTTGTATACAATATGAACAAACATAGCCACTTGCATTGAATTGGAATATTGCGATTGGATTTCCTCTTGTGGAGAAAGAGTATAGTTTTCTACAAAATCAACCACTAATAGTATAGTTCCACCTATAAACGTGTTTCTACAAGTGTGAAATTGACCATCAAGCCATCAAACATGTTGAGAGTGTTTCACATATTTTGGTACAATATTACTCTTAAATTCTGATATGAATACACTTCCAATTTTTGCATCCTTTAAATAACACTCAACATTCTTAAATATTTTAGCATCCACTAATTGTTTCCCAAAATCATTTTCAACACTTTCATGCATAGAAGCTCCTAAGAATGAAATATTGTCATGACTAGTGCATTGACCAAAAATACATGAACTTAAATAAAATAATTTCCCATTAGATCTTTTCACAAAACAAACTTTCTAGAAACTCATTGATTGTTTCAGGTGGCATATTAATACCACATTCCTACATAATCATGTTAGTATGTAAAGTACAATGTATATGTAAAAAAACATTATAATAATAATGAAATTTCATATGTATTTTACAACAACAAGAGATCCATTGCTTATTAATTTTTACATACCAAGGTTATTATTTTTTAAATGATCTTTGACTTATGGTAATATTTCTAAGTAACATTGAATCATCTAGAAATCTATAAAATTTGGTTTGAATTCTGTCTAATAGGTGTTTTAGATTAGGATCACAAATTTTGGATGCCACCTTTAATTTCAAAGCATCTCTATCATTAGATGATATCTGCTGGTGTGAATAATTGTCTTGTACCTAGCTAATTCATTCACTAGGTAATTAGGGGACATATTCACATGGTTAAGTTTACTTAGGTAAAAGATTCTTTCTAGAAGGCTTAGTTGGCTTATCTAGAACTTATCTTATTTAGCTAGGATGCATCATTTCCTAGGTGATTAGGTTGTTGGTTGTCTCATGTGATAGGATCATGACATTTGTCAACATCATATTCATTCCTATCTCTCAACCTTGCCCATATAAGCAAGGCACCTCATGTACATTTGTATTCAAGCTTCAATCAAGAATCAATCAATCTTGCATTGTGAAGCAAGCTTTCTTGCCATTCTCTCTCTTGTGGAAGTGGTTTTGGTCGCAACTGATCTTGGGGGTGTTGAGGAGTCACCATCAACTCCTACAGATACCCTAGTATTATCATGCCAATGTTTTGCAACCAAAGATTTAATTTCAATATTCAATTTCATGTCAAACCTGGGGATTCAACCACTAAAACTCCAACATTGGTTGATTGAAATGTTTTCAATACTTTCTCTTACCTTTTCCACTCTCACCAATGTTTTAGGATGTATGGTTAGAATTCCACTAATATTGTTTAACATTATTTTATCCAAAGTTGCTTTATTTACTATAGCAGTTGTTATATCCCGTCATAATGCATTCTTATCTTTAGATCAATTCTTCTTTCAAATAGACTCAATGGCACAAGAAATAGTAAATATAGCATGTTTAAGTGATTCATATTCCTTTTCTTGGTTTCATAAAAAATCCCAACCTTTTCATTACTTTTCTCATTTTCCACATTCTCATAAATTTCATCAAGAGTTGGCATTGAAATGGTAGTTTTTTTAATAAAAAAATTGTTTGTATAATCTTTTGGAATACAGTCTTATTTATCTCCAAGAAATATTACCAAGAGGATTATCCAAAACAATACTTTCTATTTTCAAGAAAATATTTTTGTTTTTCAATAGCACAAGGATTTTCATTTACAACAACAAAGGATTTTCATTTTCACCAACACAAAGATTATTGTTTGACCAACACAAAGGATTTTATTTTCAATATTTGTTTCCCAAATTAGTTACAAATAAAATAAATCTCAACATTGGTATATCAAGCTTCTTGTAAATGATTAATACAAATATCAGATCTAGAATAACATTTTACATATCATTCAAAGATGGATTTGAAGACATACCTAGATTCCTGCCTATTGTCACATTCTCTATAGCAATGAAAGGTGGATTTGAAGAAATTCTAGTATTATTTTCTATAATTTATTATCTTCCACATTCACCTCTTGAAAATTCACATAATCTACATCCATGGTCTCTTCAATGTTTTCATTTTGAATATTCATTGAACTAGATGCTTCAACATTATTCATTTCTCAAATCCTCATTCTTCTATCACTTTATCATTTTCCCTCCTTTCTCTTTGCTTGAATTTCTTTAGAGGTCATGACCTTCCTATCTTTCCTCTTTTGAAAATGTTTTGATCCCATGATTATTAAATTTTTAAGTTGTGGTGTTGGAAAAGGTATCCCTTTTTACACACTTAATTTGGGAATAGTTAATACTAAAATAAGCCTAATGTTTCCTTAAATTAGTGTTGTAATATGTTTTTCATATTCACATTAAGTTTAGGGCTTTTTTTAATAAAATTGACTTAATTGGGCCTTAATTAGGGTGTTGTAAAGTGTATCTTTACACTTTCACACTTATATAGGGCTTTATTAATTTATTGAGATTAATTTTCCTTAATTGGCCCCTTTAACTCAAATCCAGGCCTAAAATGCAAATTATGAGGGATAAAACCCAACATTCATAAATTCCATTTCACAACACTTAACTTTGGAAGATGTGTGTCCTAGGTAGGTGACCTAGGACCCATTCGCTACATGGCAAATGGGTCCTCACTTAGTCCTAGGACCCTATTTTTGCATGATATTTCACCTTGTCCGATGTGTTTCCTAGGTACCTAGGACCCCTCTTTGAAATATTTTTTTGGCGATATTTTAATGATTTTAAATTCATAATTCAATGTCAGATTGTGATATTTGAATTTCGAAAATTAATCTTAAGTTGTGTAAAAATACAAGGCTATTTCACTTAGTTTCACCTAGTAATTTTGATTCAATCATCCTAAGATTTCACATGAGCATTGATAGAGTATTCAAGAGAATTTTCAAGGCATTCAAGGCCAAATTTAATGAAGAATATTGCAGCATTCAAGATTCCATTGTCATGTCAAAGATGTATTACATCATGCATGTTGTTTGAGCTAATTTGTTGATGTAGCATTCAAGATCTATCAATCATATTCAAATGCATTGTTCTAATAAAGTTTCATGATCAAGATCTACATTCATTGAGGCTACTTCATGCTAGATTGTAGATTTATCCAAGGGTCAAATAAGGTGTGGTGAGTTGTAGCATTGCATTTGTTAATTCATCATTCCTTGATGCTTTTATTCATTTCAAGGTTTAATTACCAAAACAAGGTTTGACCAAGGCAAACCCCTATTCCCTAAAAAAACAACATTTTTTCTCTTTGATGTGTGATTCCAAGTTTTAGGTTGAAGATAATTTGGAAAGAAAAATTGAATAAAGTTACAAAGTTGTCAAAGTTGCAAGCAAAGTTTTCAAATCATGAAAACTAAGCTACATGAATTATTTTTGGATTTTCGATGGTGACTAACTAGAATCTAGGAGTATAGACTGAATAGAATAGAACATATAAAGTAATTTTTTGAAGCCCTCACTAGGTCCTTAGTGAGGTTTAAAAAAGAAACTTTGGTGATAGGTACACAACATTTGACCCTTTCCAGATCTACCTTTTGACTGGTAGTTGGGTTAGATTTAATTTTTGTTCCTCATTTGCATATTATAGCTCACATTTTGAATGAAATTAGAGAAGTGCATCATACTTGTTTCATTTTGGTGAGCCTAATTTTTTATATTTCATTATGGTGAACCTGACCTTGTACATCAAAATTTTGAAAATTGGAGTCCATTAAAACCCTAGATCTAGGATTTTCATTAGTTTTCATTGCATTGCATTAGATTTCATTTCATATAGGGTTGTCAAAATGGCATTAGTTTTCATTTCTTTTTAGGTGTAAACTTTCATTTTGTATTCATTTTAAATCTAAAAATTCAACAAAAATTACATAGTGTTAGACTAATTTTGCACAATACTTGAATATTAGTGTATGTTCAATCATTAATATTCAAAAATTGATTCAAAATTGCATTTTAAAAAGTTTCATATAGCTCATCTTTTGTCCTTCATTGCACTTGCATTTCAACATCAAATTCTGGAAAATTCTACTATAGAAGTTATAGTTTGAAACTTGAAATAGAGAACACATATAATCACTCAGAAATTTCATTTTTCAATTTTAAAAAATCCTATTCCAAGACCCATTCACCACTAGGTGAATGAGTCCTTTGAGGCCTGCAAAAACCAAATTTTCTAAGTTTTTTGGTGATTTTTTGCACTTCTTAGGCTTGCTAATAACCTACTGTATCAGTCTAGAAAACTTCAAGAATTTTTTTTATGTTTGTAGTCATTTTTAAAGAATTTCAAAAATCATTTTAGTATTGAAAATCATTAGACTTGTAGGAAATTTGTTTACATCTTTCAAACATTGCATAAGTTAGATAGCTTACTTTTTCATGTTAGCATGTTTCCTTTTAAGAGATATGGTTTTGATATGGTTAATAATGGATTGCATAAGTGCAACATCCCCTCTTATGAGTTCAATATAGAGCACAAAAATGAGGTCATTAAGAAACATGTTATCCATCCTTTCACTATCTTTCCTAGTTATGAGAACATCTTAGATCAAGAGAATTAAACCATTGACACAATCCTTAATATCACCTTTCCTATCCCTCACTAAATCCCTACTATCTCTCCCATTGTGAGGATTATATGATACAAAAGGATACAAGCATAGATAATCATGAAAACCACATTTTTTCTTCTCCTGATACCTCTCCTAGTAGTGATGAAGGTGTCTTGGCGAAAGAAGATACAATTATTGAGAATCATGAAATTCTTGTTTGTTCCTCTCCTCCTCCCCCTTGGGAATATATTATGAAACAATAATATGAGATCATTGAAACATTACTTTACCTAGTATCCATTCATCTCCCAACATCTCTCCTACTTGTGAGAATGCTTTAGTGAAAGAGGATACAATCGTGGACAATCATGAAAATCACATTTGTGAAGAGGGTATGTTTGTGTTAAGAGATCCAATGATTGAGAGCTATGAAAATACTACCTCTCCTACTTGGGAGGATGAAATCATGGACAATCATAACAATCTAATTTTCCCTTCTCCTAATATCTCTCCTATTTGTGAAGAATATATTTTGGTGTTAGAAGATCCAATCAATTAGAGTTATGAGAATCCTATTTGTCTTTCTTCCCCTAGGGAAAACATTACTAAACAAGAGAATGCCATAATTGATAAGAAATAAAATCCAACCATTGATAACTCCCTTACTTATGATGCAACCATTTTATAATAACCAAATATTGAATGTCATGAGCATATAGTTTGTAGCTCTCCTAAAAACTCTCCTACTAGAGAAGATATCATGGTGCAAGAAATTAAAAACATTGACACATGTCTTTCAAACAATAATAATGAGGATCCATTAGATTAAGATGATTAAGTGACATTAGACTCCCCTTCACTAAAATATTATGAAAATAAGGACAATACTTTTCAGGTTATGCACATTATATATCCCTTGAAGCGATCTCTTGAGCCACTTCTTACCATCTACCAACCCTCACATCAACCTCAAATTCAAAATAGACATGTGCTTATCTTAGAACCACCTAAAAGGAAACTTGATAATGATAATGTTTCACAACAACCAAGTTACAATACCATTTCTCATACATATAATACTAGAAACAATCTGCAACCATGAAAAAAAACTCTAACATCCCTCCCATTGCCTCAACCTATCTTGCCTGATGCTCCTCATTTTCCCTTACATAATGGAAAGGATTATGATCTTGTTGAATAACTTAAGAATACACCTGCTAAGATATCCCTATAATACCTTATTCAAGCCTCACCTAGATATCGCAACATGCTTCAAAGTTCTTTACAACAAGTTCCTACCTCTCCTAATGTGAAACTAAATGATGTGGCAGCCCAAGTTCAAGCTATAACTTTGATCAACTTAGACATTAATTTCCATCAAGGTGAGTTACCTTCATTAGAAGTGCAAAATAAAAATGAAGCATTCATGATAATAGCCTATATTAATAAAATAGTGATAAAGAAAACTCTTGTTGACAATGGTTTGACCCTTAATGTGTGTAGTGTGAGCCTTTTCGACAAGATTCATATGGATAAGAATGAAATTGTCCCTGATTCTTTGTCTATTCATGGGTTTGACAACATAGGAAAACAACCACTTGGAGTCATCACATTACCTATTAAAGTTGGAAAGGATACCTTACAAACTATGGTCCATGTTATGCCTCATGATCTTTCATATAATCTCCTCTTAGGAAGACCATGGATTCATGAGATGAATGGGGTTCCTTCTACCTTTCATTGTAAAATGAAGTATGTCTACAACAACAAAATGTATACAATAAAATTTGAACTTGAACCAAACAATTGTTTGAATGTTGAAAAAGGCGAGAAAAATCCTTTGAAGACATTGACACCAACTACACAAGTGGAACCTATGCAAGAAAATAACAAGAGAATCATATTGAAGAATTCAAAAAGTTATTGGAAGGTGATTGGGGTTCCTTAGATTTCACACCTACATTCATGGGTGAATATAATATCATAACAAAAGAGTTTTAAAAGGGAAAAGAAAAAGTAGTAATGTCAACAAAAAACTTGAAAGCATCCACCTCAACCACTTTAGAAGAAGAAGAAAATTACATATTAAAATTTGATGAAGTTGATTATGAAAAGCCATTGAGTCTGAAAGAAATGAAAAATATTTAGGGAAGAGGTTATGAACTTATGAAACAACTTGGGTATAGTGGAAAAGGATATGGTGCTAGAGAACAAGGTATGTATGTCCCTATAGAACCTAATACACAAGAAATGACTAGTGGTCTTGTTTATTGTCCTTTGAAAGAAACAAAAGCTTCAAACAAACCTTCACTCAATATCAACACTCTTACAAAGGATTATTATAAGACAACTTTAACTTTGGTGCATATTGAATTGATAGATACTACATGTGGGAATATCTCATTATATATGCATCAAGTTGATCAATAACAATAGTTGCTACTCCTTTCCATGTAATATTTGTAGGATCCTAGCGTACTCACTATTGCATGTTTTACATTAATTTCAAATCATTTCCTTTTTGCAAGGAGTGGCATATCATCAACTATCTTGGCTCATCCTTGTCCTACACTTAGTCAAGGCAAGGAGCTAGATAGTCTTTTCCTAGTCTTGGCAAATGGTGTTGTCCCTTTGGCTAGTTGTGTTCCTTTCGTATATACTAAAATATTGGTTTGTGGATGACTTGCTATAGGTTAACTTGCATGTGCCTTATTAGTCTTTTGTATCAATTTTTCATTTTTTTATATGTTTCTTTATGTGATCGCATGTGCATAATGTGATCCTCTATATTGTTTCATTTGATGTATCTCTCTATTTTTGAGTATTCCTCTATATCGATCTACATTCTTGTATATATCATAAAAAATTATCTTTTCGTTTGTCTTGATTTTTTCCTTTTTGGGATGATGCAAGGGGTTAAGACATTTAGGTATCTTTCATGTTGACCCAAAAGGATTTTTCTTTTTTTTCTCTCTTTATGTGTCATTCTTCTAGTTTGATGAGTATTTGGGGAATGATGACATTTTTGAGCTCTATAAAAACATTGTAGCAAAGATATATTGACCCTGAATCCATAGGATCCCATATGTATTTTTGAGGGAAACCCCTCCTTTTTTCATGACGTAGCTTTATTTTGGAAACATTTTATTTGGAATAAGGCTTTCCAAGTAATCTCTCATGTCTTAGGAGTAAATATTGGCTACCTTAAAACAATTTCTCACAACAATGGTGTTAGTAACCACTTTAAAGTGGGGGCATACATTGATAATATCTTTCGACATTTTTCATGTTTGAACATGGTGTGATTTTATTTTTTCTTGTGATGCATCCTTTTCTTGGTGGTGTCATTGGGTGTTATTTCCTCCAAGAGTATGATATTTATTAGTGTACAACTTTCCTTTTAGTGGTGATGTGATGCACTACATTCCCTGAGATGTGAAACTTTTACTCTTGATTTGTCCTCTCTTGGAGACATTAGGCATGATGTTCCCTAAGAAGAAGACCTTACATGAATGAAGAAATATCCCCTTCAACAAAAAACTATATATAATGTTCATAAGTGTTTGGACTAACATAACTTGATGACCTTATGAAGCTCAAACCCTAAATAAGTGGCCACCAAGCATAACACACCTTGCTTTCTAGTGGAGCCTTCCCAATGTTCATAACTATTTGGCATAACGCAGCTCACTAACCTTCTGGAGCTCAAAACCCTAAATTCAAGGCCACCTAGCATAACACACCTTACTTTCCTGTGGAGCCTTTCCTAGCATTATGGTGCCTTATTGAAATTTTCAGGAGGATAGCTTTGATAT